>CM053560.1:5305014-5432389 GCA_028646485.1 Cryptoprocta ferox | reverse complement strand
GAGAAAGGAAGGAAGGAAGGGAGGAAGGATGGAAGGAAGGAAGGGAGGGAAGTAAAGAAGGAAGGGAGGGAGGAAGGGAAGAAGGAAGGACAAGAGTGAAGGAAGGAAGGGAGAGAGGAAGGAAGGAAGGAAGGAAGGAAGGAAGGAAGGAAGGATGGAAGGAAGGAAGAAAGAGAGGGAAGTAAAGAGGGAAGGGAGGGAGGAAGGAAGGAAGGAAGGAAGGAAGGAAGGAAGGAAGAAAGAGAGGGAAGTAAAGAAGGAAGGGAAGGAGGAAGGGAAGAAGGAAGGAAGAGAGTGAAGGAAGGAAGGGAGAGAGGAAGGAAGGAAGGAAGGAAGGAAGGAAGGAAGGAATTCCCAGCCCGCAGGAGTGGCTCTAACACACCTCGGTCAAAAGACAACAGAACAGGGGCACAGGATGGCTCTGTCTGTTAAGCATCTGACTCTTGATTTCAGCTCAGATCATGACCTCATGGTTTGCAAGATAGAGCCCCACACTGGGCTTTGCACTGACAGCACAGAACATGCTTGAGATTCCCTCTCTTCCTCTCCCTCTGATCCTCCCCCACTCTCTGTCTCTTAAAATAAATAAAAAAACTTTTTTAAAAAAAGATGGTAGCACATATGTAACACAAGTAAAAGAGTAAGATAGTAAAGTTACATTTCACTATTGAAACTCTGGCACAAGGCACGCAGGCGTGTGTGGGACAGCTGATAGGTACATAAGATGCGTACACCCAACAGACGGGGAATGTATATTATATGTGCATGTACTCAGTCTCAGCCTCCCCTCTCCTCCCAAAATAGGCATCATGCAAACTATGGCCACAGTACAATTAGAAACCAGCAATAGAAGGATAACCAAGAACCAAGGCAAATAGACTTCGGGGTGAGGAAATACTGAGGCTGCAGGTACGGGACGTGGGTGGAGCAGAGCTGGGACCTCAAGGCGGCCGGCACCCACCACCTCACACCATCCCTTTCCACTGACGCTTCATTCTTTGACCACCTCTGGGCTTGTGTCCTGGAGTTGTTCTTATCCACACGTGACCAAAGAAGATTTGTGCCTAAAAATTTGAGCTTGGGGGAATCTTTATCCTGGGAATTAGAAAGTAGGATCTCAGAGGACATCTGTTTGTCCCCACGCATGGTGGTAAAGCACTCACATTGTTTGGTGAGCTGTACTCAGGTCAGGGCCTCCCAGCCGAACACCCGAGTCAGGACAGCGCTCAGAGGGTTGAACATCTCCCCGACCTGCCTTCCTGCCAGGGGCCCACTGTCTCCCACTTTTCTTTCTTTCTAGATAATGAAGATTCTAGGACCAAAGCAGACACCACCTTTCACCCCCAAGGCAACCTTGAGCAGGTGGCCACATCCAGACCACCAGACTGCTTCTGCGAGTCTCGAAAAGCCAAAACGGTCCAACACTTGAAGCCGATAGTGCAAGTCCCTAACCTGTACATCATCCTTTTATGACTCCATAGCATCTTCTTCTGGGTCCCTTTTGTCCCTATGAATCCCCTGTTTCTGATATCCGTATTGACATACTGGCTTTCTCTAGGTGAGGGGTTTGCCTGGAGGTCTCTTTCTGCCTATTTTCAATCCTTGGAGTCATTTGTTTTGCTGTGTTTCTCTCAGACAGCATTTTATCATATTTTAGTAGGTCTGTTTTAGGTGAGTTTAACTTGTTTTATACTAGAATTGCTCCAATTTTTTATTTATTTCTGCCTTCTTATTTCATGTTTCTTTTTTTTTTTAATTTTTAAATATTTGTTCATTTTTAAGAGACAGAGACAGAGCATGAGTGGGGGAGCAGCAGAGAAAGAGAGCAGACACAGAATCTGAAGCAGGCTCCAGGCTCTGAGCTGTCAGTGCAGAGTCCGACATGGGGCTCAAACTCATGAACCATGAGATCATGACCTGAGCCAAAGTCGGACACTTAACCATTAAGCCACCCAGGCCCCCCTTATTTTATGTTTTCTACTCACTATACTTCTTGGTTTTTTATTTGTTTCCTTCCTCTCCTTCTGTTAGATGATTAAAGCTTCTTTAATCCTTTTGCTTAGAGTCTACTGATTTGGGAATTATAAATCCCCTCCAATTTTTTAATGTCTTGCAAAAAAAAATTTAACCTACATATTGAGATACTTTTTTTCTAAAAGACATAAATATCATCAGTACCTCCATTTTCCTTAGCAAAGTACAGAGCATCTACTTCCTTCCAAAAACTTTCTACTCTGTGGCCTTGTTGTTGGAAATTTGGCTGCAGTTTATTTTCACACATTTTAATTTAATCATAATAATTATTAGGGGCACCTGACTGACTCAGTAGGTTAGGCATCTGGCTTTGGCTCAGGTCATGATCTCACAGTTCGCGGGCTTGAGCCCCGTGTCGGGCCCTGTGCTGAGAGCTGGAGCCTGGAACCTGCTTCAGATTCTGTGTCTCCCGCCCTCCCTGCCCTTCCCCATCTTTCACTCTGTCTCTCTCTCAAAAATAAATAAACATTAAAAAACATTAAAAATTATTATATGATGATTTATTTAAAATCCTCAAAGTATTTATTGACTGTGTCTCTTTCTTTCATCTCTTGTATCCAATTCCTTTTATTATGGTTCATATTTTCTTCTTGTTAACATGAATCCTTTCAGTTGGCAAACTTTTTCTGTAAAGGCCCAGATGGTAAATAGTTTAGACTTTGTGGACCACGTGGTCTCTGTCACAACTACTCAGCTCTGCCTCTGTGCCTTGAAAGCAGCCATAGACACTATGTAGCAAAGGGGCTTGGTCATGTTTCAATAAATCTTTATTTATCGACACTGAAATTTGAATTTCATATCATTTTCATGTATCACAAAATTGTATTCTTCTTTTGACTTCTTTTCAACATTTCTCAAATGTAAAATCCATTCTTGGCCCACAGACAACACAAACTAGGTGGTGGCCTGGAACTGGCCCATGGACAGTAGTATGTGGACCTCATGCCAGGATTTCTTGTTCTTTCGGGGGAGGCTGTGGTCAACTTCCTGGTTTGTATATGTCTTTAAATTTCTTTATTTTATGTTATCCTCCCTCTTGAGAACTACTTGGGAAAAATATTAAGGATAATAATAATAAACTCATGACAGAACTCTATTTTCTCTTTTCAATATCTTACTAATTATTCTTCTGACGTCTGACACTGCTGATGAGCAATCTGATGTCAGTGTGATTTTTGCTCCATTGTAGGACTTTTAAAAAAATTTCCTCCTGGGGCGCCTGGGTGGCTCAGTCGGTTGAACGTCCGGCTTCAGCTCAGGTCATGATCTCGCAGTTCGTGGGTTCGAGCCCCGCGTCAGGCTCTGTGCTGACAGCTAGCTCAGAGCCTGGAGCCTGTCTTCGGATTCTGTATCTCCCTCTCTCTGACCCTCCCCTGCTCACGCTATCTCTGTCTATCTCAAAAATGAATAAATAAAACATTTAAAAAAATTTTCCTCTGATATATTACAGGATTCTCCTTTGTATCTGTTATGTTTGGAGATTTTTTTCTAGATGACATCAGCCTGTTTTTAGAACATCCATACAGTACATCTTCAAATGTTCCTTATACATGTCCTGAGCTCTGTTTTGTTCATTCTCTTCTCCTGGAACCCCATATTCTGTGGTTTCTGGACGGGTCATCTTCTATGTCTCAGTGTTTCCAGATAGTTCTCTCTTTGTACTGTTATGGTCTTGGGATTTTGCTCTGTTAAGCCCATCTTTAAAAGTACTTCCTTTCCTTTCTTTTCCCTTTTCTTCAAGTTTCTATTTTAATCACCCAGTGCTCATCATAACAAATACACTCCTCAATCCCCATCATAGGAAGTATTTTCAAAAAATATACTTCTTTATATATAGAAATTATCATTGCTTTTCCTAACTCCTTGTCAGCATTTCAAAATCTTCTTCTTTCCCCCTCTCATGGCTATTTTCCCTCTTTTATTTCTTTCTGGATATTAAAATATCGTCAATTTCTTTTTAGATCCCTTGGTGGTCTTTTCTTTTCATCGTGTGAATAGGTTTCCACTCTCTGTGTTTTTGTTTGTCCTACATGGACTTCATCTTCCTTCAGTGTTCCATGAGTCTTCATTATGAGGTCAACGTCACCCTGGGGGACTTCTCCTCTTCGTGTCCGGGGAAGTCCCAGGGTGCATTGCCCTGGCTCCTAATCACAGGTTCTGCACCTAACTCAGTTTGGATCCCACCCCACATGTTGGACTTCTCTGAAGACAGGCCCTACCCTTATGGTGACTCCGGGCCCTGCAATGTGCAGAAGGCACTCCTCAAGTCCATCGACTAGGGTGTAATCCACACTTCTGGGTAGACAGGCACAGTGCAGACTTTAGAAATGGGGTCCGGGGAGTGGATTTCTAGCTCTCACTGCAGATTCACAGCCTAAGTGGAGTCCTTTGCCATGCCCAGACTCTCAGATGCAGCTCCACTCCTTCCTAGGACTCAATACCCTTGACCCAGCCTCATTATTGGGGCTCGGCTCTTGCCAGCACCCCCTCGAGCTTCAGGGACTCAGACCCTGCTAAGCCTCACAGGTGCCTTTTTCTTAGGAAACAGTTCCCTTCTTGGTATTTGGAGATACCCCATTCCTGTTTAAGAGCACTGCTATATGTTTAATATACCTTGCTGATATTTCCCCGCCTTCCCGATGTGTTCAAAGAAGTGAGGAGTAAGATTGCAGCATGTGTCCTGTGCACCATCTTGAACTGAAATTCTCGTTGCTACATGAATACAATGGAATAACCAGACCATATCCTACCTCTCAGGATCATTTTTAAAACCAAGAAAGTTAAACATTTTAGAAACTACAAAGGGTCTAAAAGATAGCAAATAGTCATGATTCTTTTTTTTTACATTGAAGGTAAACCCCACAGATTCAGTGCCAATGAGAGAAATTAAGATAAAGTGAGAGGAGCATTGATTTCTGAGGATGCCAATGCAATGATAGAGGAGTTCTGGGATGAAATACTTTGGGAAAAGCAGCAAATTGTAACACCCTCTTGGAGACTCCAGATGCCCACCCCCATGTTATAGGTTGTGAAAAGTCCTGCTGTAGACTCTGACCTAAGTTCCTTTAGTCTCATATTCCAAAATATGAGCATTGATAACGCATTGATAACGAAAGCGTTTTTCCTAGAATGACTAACATGTGTAAGAATGCTTGAATCAGGGTGCTCACTGAGGAGTCTTGATTTTGTGAAAACACTGAATCACAGGAGCCTGAATGCGGTTTTACCAATATTAGGCAAAGAGTAAGCAAGCAACTTCACTGTAGGTACCAAAACACGATAAACAATGATATATATTTTGCAATACAAAATAGGCTTACTAACAGGTAAGCCTATTACTATTAATGTATTATAAATAAATTAGTAATGTATTATAAATAACAAACTGTTTCGCACCTCAGAATTACCTTCAGGACCAGTAAGTTGAAGATTTATTTTGGCGATGCTTAATAAGATGGGGGCTCTTTTAAGTAGAATAAGTAGGATAGAAGTTTGAACGTTAATTTCAATCTCATGTGGCCTCCATTTTATCTTCTATATAATGGGAATGATCTTTGCCAAGGCATGTTATACACATCCAACACACAGGGATCCCGGAAGGAACACAAATTTTCTTTTGCTGTGGCCACTGCACCCTCCCCAAAGGTGAAGAGGTTATTAAATGAGAACCATATGCATCATCCTGCAAAATTGTAACTAGGTGTGGTGAAAGAATCTTTCTTGTTTTCTAGTCCTGCCTTATGTCTTAAATATTAGCTGATAAATGATGGAATTTTACAGCTGGAAAAGGTCTGATAAGTCATTTACTTAAAGCATCTCCGTGTTTACATTAAGAGACTGAAGTTCAGGGACAAGCCACAACTTGTCCAAGGTGAGTGGCAGGTGGCAATTAGAACCTTGTCTCACTGGCTCTCCGCCCAGTGATCTTCCAGGACGCCATGAAACAAAAGTTTATCCAAGTTCAGACAAGAAACCTAGTGCTTTAAAGAGGCAAAAATTTCAAAACTCCTTATTTCTTTCAGCAGATCTTAAAACACAAAAGAAGAGGATGAGTCACCTCCTACTTTCTTTTAAGTCACGTTCCTCTTTCCGATTTCTACAAATAAACCAAAGTTCTGCGGGATTCAAGTGGCCAGCAGACAGGGTGAACTTTTGCTCTATGTCAACACCGCAGACACTTTACTAGCTTCTTTTGGGAAAGCCTAAGCCAGGAGTTGCCCACGCTGGTCCCACAGGAGGGGCGCATGCTTGGGTTGTGTTTCCGTCACCTGGAAAGCAATCATCAAAACCAGCCATGTGTGCATGTGAGATGCCTCTGTGTATTTTTAGAAAGTTTTTAAGAAGGAGACAGCCAAAATATTTTTACTGCACAGCAGGTATGATTTCATGTTGGAGTCTTGGGAAGAAAAAGAACAAGAAAAGGAGGAGAAGAGTTAAGACTGACTACAGATTGCAGTGGTTAGTGCCTCTATGGGCCTGGAAAGCAGTCGCTGAGCTGGGAAAGCTACATCCCAGTCTCCATTTCCAATGTCCCTGCACAGATTCTAGGAACTGCAGAATTGAGGCTCATTCCACCATGTGTTTCATGCCATCTGAGTGTGAACCTTGATGGTCAGGTAGGACTCAGAGGCAAGAGGATGCGAGAAGAGCATTTCAGCCACAGTAAGTGAGAGCAAAGCGGTGTGAGAAGGCAGGTCATGTGGAGAATCCCAAGGAACAAGGTTGGGAAGAACATGGGCCCCTTTGGGGACAGCCTGCAAAGCAGGCTCCAGGGTGTGGATGCCACCCCATGAACAAGAGAGTTATGAAATAATGTCATACTTGGAAGAGCTCTTTGCAGCTCAGTATGTATTTTCACCTCTGATGATCACTGGGCCCCAAGTAACCCAGAGTTTGGCATCATGACTGTCTCCACTGCACATATGAGGAAACTGAGGCTCAAAGGGGCATGTAGTCCCTTACCAGTGGAGTTGGGATTTGGATCCAGATTTTCTTAGATCACCTCCAGGGTGCTTTTCTTACACTGGAGGTGTTTTAAAAATTTTTGAGCAGGGTGACAACATGATGTGTTGGATTGTGTGGAGAGGGGTCCATGGAGCTGGGTGAAAAGATGGTTACTTTAAAAGGTGAAGAGTGGTCTAGAACGACAGTCAACAATTGGGATCCGAAAAGGGCCAGATCATAAATAGTTTAGGCTTTTCGGGCTTTGCTGCATGTTCTTCTTTATTTTTATTAGTTGGTCACTTGGTTTTTAC
The DNA here is from genome assembly GCA_028646485.1 of Cryptoprocta ferox. Lineage (NCBI taxonomy): Eukaryota > Metazoa > Chordata > Mammalia > Carnivora > Eupleridae > Cryptoprocta > Cryptoprocta ferox. The sequence goes on along the minus strand of CM053560.1, from coordinate 5,425,100 downwards.
AAACCTTTGAAAACGTAAAAATATTCTTAGCTAAAAATAGGCCCAGGGATGGGTTTGGTCACCAGCTATAGTTTGCTGACTCCTGGTCTAGAGTCTGGATGTAGAAAGCCATTCAGAAGGTTGCCAAATTATCCCAATGAGGCAACGTGAGGGCCTGGGCCAGATGGAGAAGAAAAATCAAGACCTAGCTCTACAAGTAGTCTACAAGACCTAGTCTACAAGACATAAGGACTAGGGAGGGATGGACAGCAAGACAGGGAGCAACTTGAGGACCCAGTTCTCTCACCAAGCTTCCTCCCCCCAAACTTTCTAACCAAAGCATGGAAGCAATTGCCAAAGGCCCATGGTCATCAGTGGTATGTGGGGCAGAATCACCACAGAAAATGGCCAGGCTGGAGCATAAAAGAGGTGTCCACGAGGCCACACAAGCAGCCGCAAAGCCACTCTTTATATTCAGCTACCACGGTAAAGGGAGATATCCAGCGAAGCTCCAAGTCCCGCCTTTACGTGAGACATAACACACCCTGACACTTTCATGGTCAGGCGTGATGCGAGGTATTTATCTGCACTGCCTTGCTGGATGTCCCACTCTATCCCCTATTTCTGCTAACATAAGTACCTGTGACTTAGAAAACCCAACCATGGCAGTCATGATGAAACTCTTAGGCCTGACTCTATTATCCCAAGGCCATTTCCCAGCAGTGGGCTCTGGGACATCAGGCTTAGTTAGTTCACTCTGCCTCAGTCTCTTCACCTGTGACACGAAGATCATGATCATAATGTGATGGGAAGGGAAGGGGGAACCAAACCCTTAGACTAGGGCCTGGCAGTGAGCCAGCAATGTCTTCAGGGGGAGTGTGAGTGTTGTTCCCACATCACACAGCCAGTAAGTAGAAGAGTCAAGATCTGAATCCAGATAGATCACCAGCTGATTATAGGAAAGAACCTGACAATTCTCAGTCTCTAAATTTCCTTCCATGGAAAATGAAAATATGTGTCATGTCAATTTTGGGAAAAGCATGACATGAGATAAAAATCTGGTCGAGTTCTTTACCAAAGCAAGGAGTGCTACTGTCTGGTTCAACAATGACAATGACATGAATTTAGAATGTGACAGCAGCAGTGATATCACATCAGAGCGGAGCTGACCCTCTGGATGTCCCAGAATGATGTGCACTTTGTAGAGGACCACTAATGTCCCTGGGAGGCTGCTCTGTGTCCAGACTTCCAGACGTTTCACTTTCCCTCAGGTGAGCTTCCTACTTATTTTGTTTTTGTTGTTGTTTTTCTACAGAAAAAAAATCCAAACTCTGGAGAAGTGAAGAGCTGTACCCAGGGTCATGGAATGGGCAAACAATGTCCGATTTGACAATCCCTGATCTTCATGTTACACCAAAGATTTAAACAGCTGTTCAAAAGGGTAGTAGAAGAGACATCGTGGAAGGAAATATCCTTGAAAGGAAGTCAGATTTCAGAGATAAATTCTGGCCTTCTCCATTTGCCTCTTCCAACACCATAACTTCAGATAGTGGGGTTTTTATTGTCGGCGAGGCTCATGTATGTGTCAGAAGACTTCCTGACCAGAGTAATCTATGTGGCAGACCCCCCGGGATAGGAAATAGGAAGTCTGTTCATGCTGACAGTTCTAGAAAATTCTCTACTTTTTGTGAAGTATATGCTTGTCAAGTGATCATGAGACAGCTGGAAATCTGAGCATGTCATAAGAACCTGAGGAGGGAGCAGCTCCCTAAGGCCTTCAGAGAGCCTGTGTCTCATCCATATGCTGCCTCACTGGGCAACCCCATCTCCCTGCTCAGGCTGGGTCAAGAGCAAGGATTCTTCTCCTATTCCATGGGCAACAGCACTCCATCTCTGCTGTGCTTACGAATCACTGGTGAAGCTTCTTGAAAATATAAATTTATAGAACCTACTTCCCGGAATTCTGATTAAGGGTGAGGACCCCAGAAAATTTGCATTTCTTACATGCTTGCTCCCCAGGTGATCCAAGCCATGCATGAGGAAGCATTGGCCCAGGGCTCCACTGCATTCTGGAACTGACTAAATGATCACAAGTGTACAAGAGCTTATAAAGAAGAACCTGGGGTGGTGCAGGAGTGTTGACCAAGGGTAGGTGGTCAAGGACGCGGTTCAGCTGAGACCTGAGCCTGAGCAGGGGACTGGGGACCAGGTCAGAGGGAATGGCTGGGCCTCCAGGGAGATGACAGCACAGAGGACAACCACAAGGAATGCCATTATACCCATCCCAGAAAGGAAGGAAGAGAGAAGCTGGAAACATAGTGGAGGTGTAGGCAAGAGTCTGAGCAAACAGGACCTTTCAAGCCATATAAAGATGTTGGAAGGAAAAATAAGTTTAAAACAGAGAAGGAGGTGAACCATAAGAGACTCTTTTTTTAAAAAAAAAAGTTTATTTACTTATTTTGAGAGAGAGAGAGAGAGAGAGAGAGAGAGAGAGAGAGAGAGAGAGAGGCAGAGACAAAGGGGGAGAGAGAGAATCCAAAGCAGGCTTGGCAATATCGGCACGATGCCTGATTCGGGGCTCAAACTCATGAACCGTGAGTTCATGACCTGAGCCAAAGTCAGATATTTAACTAACTGAGCCACCCAGGTGCTCCAAAACTCTTAAATTCAGAGAACAAACTATGGGGTGCTAGAGAGGAGGTGGGTGGGGGAATGGGCTAAATGGCATTTGGCATAAAGGAGGGCACTTGTTGGGATGAGCACTGGGTGTTATCGGTAAGTGATGACTCACTGGGTTCTACTCCTGAAACCAATACTACACTGTATGTTAACTAACGTGAATTTAAATAAATAAATTTTAAAAAGAGACATTGGGTTGTATGCTAAAATGCAGGGGAGGCGTGAAACAGTTTGAAGCAGGACAATAGTCTCTCTAGATATGGGTACCTTTCCAGAAGAGAGGGCTGGGACAGCCACACATCATTTGGGACCATAGTCACATGTAAATAGTAACTGAAACCAGTGAGTTTAAGATCATTAGGGAGTGTAGACTGATAGAAAGTCAGGAAGGGAGGAAATGCAAAGAGAAGAGGGAGGGGAAGGGGAGGAGGGGAGAAGAGGGCAGAGGATCCAGGTAGAGAAATTCCAGCACTGAAAATGTGGTGTGAGTTGGGGGAGCAGACCTGAGAGAGTCTTGTGCCGAGTGGTGGATGGGAATAGATAAAAAACAAATGGAAGTTCAAGGTGACACTGGATCTTAGGGCCAAGAGAAACTCAATTATCAGAATTGGAATGCATATCAAGATATACTGCACAAAGTCTTCAGTCAGTCTCTGCATCTGGAGGAAGCTAGTATTTATTTTGGAGCATCACCAACATGGTCTCTTAAATTAGCACCTTTGAAAGCACCAAGAGTAATTCATAGAAGACCTATATGGTGTCATGAACCTTCTACATACTAACCGTAAAAATGAAACTGTATCAAGTGCTTTCCATTGGCAAGGCACCAAGCTAACTGCACATAGGTCATCGCATTTAGTCCAAACAGCAGCCCTAGAGGGTAGGTAATATTATGTGCAATTTTCAGATAAGGATGTGAAATGCCAGGGCACTTAAGAGATGTCCAAGCTTGGGGCACCTGAGGGGCTCAGGCAATTGCGTGTCTGACGTCAGCTCAGGTCATGATCTCACAGTTCATGGGTTTGAGCCCCGTGTGGGGCTCTGCGCTGACAGCCCAGAGCCTGGAACTTGCTTGGGATTCTCTCTCCCTCTCTCTCTCTCTCTCTCTCTTTCTGTCCCCCCTCTTTCAAAAATAAATAAACATTTAAAAAATTAACAACAACAAAAAAGAGATGTCCAAACTCACACAGCCAAGCAGTTAAGCAGGGATTTGAATCTGGCTCTCAGCTTCCTCACCATGACTGTCTTTGGAAAGACCTAAGAGCAATGGAAAAAAAGTCAATTCCCAGGGAATATAGAATGGAGCAAGAAATATTCAGCTATGCAAAGTCAAAAGTGTTCATTCCTTTGTGACTGAATAAATGGGGTCTTTGAAAGCTGGTCCTTCTCCCCACAGGGTGAGCAGAGCCCAGCCTGCCAGGACCCCACACACTTGCTCGTGGCCTCTGCTGAGGGCTGCAAAATGCCGCGTCGGCTACCTGAGAGCTTTCTCAGCTTGATTTATGGGTGTGTTTGTTGTGCTAGGATCATAAATCTCCACCCCCCAGGACATTTCAGTTCTGGTATTTATTGACCAAAGACAACTTGCGTTAAAAAATGTTTTGAGATTTTGCCAGATAATCGCTATGGAATATTTGAGAAAACACACCGTCCTCGGGTAAATGAAATCTGCAAGTAGTTGATCTTGCTACTGGGGCAAATACCTTCTTCCTCTACTATTTCATTGCCTTTTGTTTTGTTTCATTTTAATCGGAGAGGCAGGTTCTCCGTACGTGTCTTTCGGGTTCACCAAGGAGAGACTGGAAAGAGGGATTATCGAAAGACATTTCCCTCAGGGTCTAGAAGAGTTTTTATTCTTTTGAACAAGAACTTTTGGCCAAATGCGTCTCTGAAGCGTTCAGGTGGCAAAACACCTGGAAGAGATCCGTGACCTACAAGATGCCTTCGATGTTAAAAACCAAAGATAGAAATGCGAGCTACATCTGACGCTGATGTCAGATTCCAGTATAGACAAGCTTAAGACGTTTGAGAACAATTTTGGAGAAAAAGTCAAGACAGCTTCCAACCATTAGCTTTGTTTAGTGCAAGGACATGTGCACCCTCGTACACGGCTCTGGGAATTTGGAAAATACTGTCAACGACCAATGTTAATGGTGAACCACCTTGTCCAATGTAAAGAAACACAGCATTCCCAATTAGAACACAGTAAGCTACTGTTTCAGATAAGGAGCCCAAAGATTGTAAAGTCTACAAGCCTTGATGAGTCAGAGAATTGAGAAGAGTCACCCCAGGATTCTGGATAGCACGTGTTTTTCTTAAAGGATATGTCCACTTTTGGATCCTGGCTACTGGCTGGTACCTGAACCCAAAGCTTTATTAGATCTTCAGGTCTCTCAGTAGAACCTGGAAATTCTGATTTTAATGTGGCAATTCCAAGTTTTAAATGTTTATTGCTCATTGAAAAAAAAGAAAGAAAGAAAGAAACCGTGCGGGGGCCAAACAGAACACATCTGCAAGCCAGACATGACAAGGACTGCTGGCTGTGGCTGTGGCCAAGGTTATACTATTACTGCAAATTCAGAACCAGAGGACAGTTTATCCATGGCTGCTCCTTGACTTTCTATGACTATGCAGATTGGGTTTTTAATGTCCAGCTTAGAAATCTGAACTTAGTCCCAGCCTCCTGCCACCGCCCCCTTGCTTGTGCTTTCTCCTGTTACCATTTGTCATTGGACCATCCCCATGAATGCTGCCCACGTCTTTTGCCCCATTTGGGTATTGACTTTGATATTTGCTCTCCTGGTGGAAATACCTGTAATGAGTGAGTTGTTGTGTCCAGTTGTCTACCCCAAGGTCTCATTCAGCTTCACTCTGAGATAGATGCTATCATTACCTTCATTCTACCGACTAGAGGCTCAGGAGGCTGACATGCATGCCCATGGCCACGTATCTGGCCAAGGCAGATCCAGGATTCAAACCCAGTTTTATCTCTCTTCAGAGTGTATGCCTGTACCTGGCCACACTGCCTGTCTCCGCATGGAGCTTGGTTGCTTGTAACCAGCTCCCACCTGCCCGGACTCCAAGTTCTCCTGAAGCCCACCTGGGCTGTGTGCGCTTCTGGTCTCCAACCTCAAGGCCTGTCATTGTTCTCAGCCTTGAGCTTTCTATCCCAGTATTGATGGCTTGCATTAACCCTGCTCTAGATGGCATGAGGGTCCCCTATCCTTATGTGCTATGTTTCCACTTGGGGGACAGAAGGCAGAGTTCTTGAATCGCCTTTCAGAAGTGAGCAGACTGAGGTCGGCTCCCTAAGCAGTTGTATGAGTTTCTGCACTAGTTGTCTTCGTGAATTAACCACCATTCATCCAGTGGCCAAAGCTAAACCGTGGGAGCCACATTTGCACAATACTGTGTCCCTCCCGCATCCCCAATCTAATCAATCACCAAACCTTTGGGTTTATGCCCAAACATCTCAGAGATGCACCTGCTTCTCTCCATTGCCTCTTCCACCTGCAACCCAAGCTCACATCTCTCTCACCTGGAATCTCAGGGTCTAGTCTCTGCTCATCAGATCTTGACCACTTCCAACACATTTTTCTCCCTGCAGCCAGTGTGATCCCTGAAGTTTGGTCATGACACTGCTCTGCTTGAAATATTTAAACAGCCCCCTCCTGGCCTTCATATAAAACTCGCAGCCTCCTATTCTTTGCATGAGATGACCCTTACCTGCCTTTCCTGACTCACTAAGATTCCAGTTCAATGGACACGTCCTCCACCCCCACTAGCCAGGCCCCCTTTCTTACATACTAGAAAAGTTCCTTGATTTGTTCTTTGTAGTGTCTGTTACCATTTAACTAAATAACTACTTGCATAAGTCAGATAATGTCTGCCTCCTGGCAAAAATGTAAGTTTCACAAGAAAGAGGATGGAGCTGTTACTCCTGGATCCACAGTGACTACACAGTGTCTGCCTAGCACAACCACTCTGCAGCTCTTCATGCAGAAAGAAGAAAGAAAGAGGGTAAAGACGGAGGGATTCCCTTCTCAGAGAATCAGCAAGACATCAAGTCCATTGATTTAGGCTGAGGTCATGATCTCACGATTCACGAGATCAAGCCCCGAGTCGGGGTCCACACTGACAGCTTGGATCCTACTTGGGGCTCTCTCTCTCTCTCTCTCTCTCTCTCTCTCTCTCTTTCCTTCCCCACCCCAAATAAATAAATAAACTTACAAAAAAGAAAAAGAAGTAGGGGAGCAAAGGCTTCTCAACATTTATTCCAAATCCCATTCCTGGGAACTCAGAGCTGTGATGATGTAAAAGCAATTTACTTGAGGATTACAGAGGAGGGGCCAAAACACACTCACAGTCTGCACGCTTGTGGCTCCTTCGATAAAAAGCATCATCCTCTTCCACTCTGTAGATGTCACGGCTCTGATAAGTTTGTTTGGAAGGAGAATTAGGAAAGAGAGTTGCTTAATGCAAAGGGCTGGGAGGGCAGGGAGGGAGACTGGCTGCTCATCCCTCAGAAAGTGTGCACGCACAGGCTCTGCCATTATACATAGATGTGTGTAATTATCACACAGCTCAGGAGAGGTCTCTGACTGAAACCCACAAATAAAACTCTTCAGTTCCTAGTCAAGCCAGCTCCATCCCTTTCCAGAGGAAACAATGCATCTGAGTAACCTTTTAAGGCATCTCTCTTTCTCTTGCTGATACACTGGATAATTATTTATTTTGTTGTCTGATTAGTTAATTAGGCTGGCATTGTGTTTTAAGTCGAAAATCCTGTTGTTTAGGTACTAGAAAACGGTTTTTTGTTTGTTTGTTTGTTTTTTTCTTTTTTCTTTTTCTTTTTCTTTTTCTTTTTTTTTTTTTTTTTTTTTTTTTTTTGCAGGGTAATGGGGACTTATTAATTGAGTGGCTGGCTCTGGGTGAAGCTGCTCAGGGACACAGCATGGATTTTCCGGGAGTAAATTGATGCATTAGCAGCGGAAGGTTGTGTTCAAAATAAGAGCGCTTGGGTGCAGCCAAAGTCTTGGTGGACAGTTTTCCTTGTCATTTCATTTCCTCGTGTTTATACGGCAATTTACAGTTTGCAAAGCCCGTTCACTTAAAATAACTCATTTAGTCCTAACGAAAGAGTCATTGGAATGCATTTTATTCCTCCTAATTTACAAACGGGGCAGCTGAGGGTCTAGACAGTCGGCGGCTGGCTCATAGCCCTCACTGTCCGGCTACGTAAGCTGTCTGTTCCGTAGGGTGGTAGAGAGGAAATAAATAAAAGGGTGGGCTCCACAGAGGACGACTCTAGGTTTGCCTCCAAATTCCTCCACTTTTTAAATTTCATCCAGCCTTCGACAAATGTCTGTCTCATCCCAGGTACCGTGCCGGGTGCCGATGACCCAAACAAGTGTGACACACAGGCTCCCTCGCTGCCCCTCACGGGCTTGCACGCCTGACATGTCACGGGACTTTTGCAACCTCTCTGTGTGACGGTGGATATACTGGCGACCTTGAACCCCCACACCTGGTAGGTGCTTAAGGATCCTTTATCTGACTCCAGGTCCAACGCTCACTTCATGGAGACACGGGCAAACACTCCACTCCATTGCAGGGACTGCCTTTGACCAGGGCCTTTTCATCTTTTGGTCAATTTCTTGCTCTGACTCAGGATGCCTTGCTCACCACAGCCCGCCACCCCTCCTCCCTTCCCGTGGGGCTGCAGTGACTGTCAGGCTCCCAGAACCTCCTTCTGTTCATCTGATAACTCGGTCTCTTATGGCAGACAATGTGGTGTGTGATTTATCTCCTGGCCTTCATACTGCTCCATCTTGTTTTCAGACAGTTCTAGAGAGTGGTTGTGTTCATTTCTTAGGGCCACCATAGTAATAACCTGCAAACTGACTGACTTAAACAACAGAAATGTATGATCCCACAGTCATGGCTACTGGAAGTCCAAGATCAAGGTGTCGGCAGAGGGCACTTCCCTCTGAGGCTGGGAGGAAGAACCTGCTCTAGGCTTCCTCCTGAACTCCTGGGGGTTTGCTGGTGACCTCTGGCATCCTTGGCTGTGGAAGCATCACCCCAATCTCTGCCTTTCTCTTTGCATGGAGTTCTCCCTGTGTGCATGTCTGTGCCCAAACGTCCCCTTTGTCATATTGGATTAGGAACTCGCTCTAGCCCAGCATGACCACATCTTAACTAATTACATCTGCAAGGACCCAATTCCCGAATTAGGTCACCTACTGAGGTACTGGGGATTAGGCCTCGACATACGGATTCAGGGGTATGTAATCTAATCCATGACAGTGGGCACTATTCTGTTCCTCAGGTAAGAACGGAGCCTCAGACAGAGGACCATGGGGAGGGGAAGGAGGGAAAAGAATTAGGGAGAGGGAGGGAGACAAAGCACGAGAGACTCTTGAATACTGAAAACAAACTGAGGGCGGAAGGGGGAGGGGGAAAGGAGAAAGGGGGTGATGGTCAGGGTGGAGGACACTTGTGGGGAAGAGCACTGGGTGTTATATGGAAACCAACTTGACAATAAACTATAAAGTTAAAAAAAAGAGGCAGATGCTTAACTGACTGAGCCACCCAGGAAAAAAAAAAAAAAAAAAAAAAAAAAAGAACGGAGCCCCAGAGAACCCATGTAGCAGGTGGAAGGGCTAGTTTCCAAGACAGCCGTTCTAAACCAAGTCTCTCTAACTGCTCCCAGGGTTCAGAATCCTTTTCCACAAGTGACTTCTCGAGAAACAAGAGAGGCAAGGCACACCTCAGTGCGGAGATGAAGAGACTTTAGAGTTTCACATGACGGATGGTTGCTGTTCTGAGTGCAGGACGTCCCTGTGAAAGTCAGGGCCACTGTTTGGGGACAGCATCCATCTTGTCCTCTGATTGGCAAAGAGGCTGGTATCCCTTCAGCGACTCCTGTTTCTGTCAGGACTCTGAAGTCCAGAGACCAGCTATGTGCCTGGAACGCAAGCCCCCTCCCACAGGTGCATGCTCACTTGGCATCTCATCAGAGGTCACTTTCCAGAGCCAGCTAAATGCCACCTTCCCCTCCTTAGTGGTGCCCACCCCCTGCACCCGCAGGCAGAGCTCATGCTTCCTTCAGTGTCATTTTTGCTAAAATGTTACTTTACATCACCCTCTCCACTTACGGCACTGAAATCATCTGTCTCCTGTCCTTGCTTCCACCTGAAAGGTGTCATAGATTTCGACTTAGCGCTTTAAGCCTTTTCTGGCAGGTCCACTCCCACCTTCCCAGCACCGGGCATAGGAGGTCTTGCAAACAGAAGGTGCTAAATAGATGTCATTAGAGAATTGTTGTGTCCCTATCTGGGCACTATTAAGAGTTAAAAAAAATGGATCTGATCTAAATCGGTGATCTAAACTCTGGTCTACATTTGATGGAAATCCAAATCAGTGTTATTAAAACCATAATAAAGAGAATTCCTACTCAAGGCAGAGGAAAGACAGTTGAAAGAACGACCATAGTTTTACCTAAAGAAGAAGTGATTCAAAGGGCCCAAGATCACTGATTTCAGATCAGTAAGACAAAGGGAGTGGACGTGACCCTGTGTTCCGGGAGTGACAGTGGGACTTATCCAAAGGAGCTATGGGGAACCAGGTTTTTGTTCAACATGGGGGAACACTTCCTCTCAGAAATGTTAAAAAATAAACAAAACTGATAAAGTAAAATAACATAAGTAATGAAATAAAACAAGAAAGCTGTGCTTCCCCAGTGTAGAGTGATTTCTCCCAGTCTAGAGTGATCTCTCCCAGTGTAGAGTGATTTCTCCCAGTCTAGGGCAATGATTGGCAACCAGGAGCAGTTTTGCCACCCAAGAGACATGAGGCAATGCCTGGAGACATTTTGGGTTGTCGCCCTGCAGGGATGGGGGGTGCTACTGGCATCTGGTGGGGAGAAGCCAGTATGGTGAGAAGAAGCCCACTGTGCACAGAGCAGTCCCGCATCACAGAACCTTCTGGCCCCAAATTTCAATGGTAAGGAGATGAAGAACGTACCACAGGGGTATTTATATCAGGCCAGATGATGCCTTGGGATTAAGGCAGTAGAGTTTATCATGTCCAATCATCAGGGAATGCAGTGCAATGCATCGTGTAGAATCGTGTGGAATCATCGTGTTGAATCGTCAGGTAAACTGGTTAAAAGTACATGCCCTTGGGTCCCAGCAATGTTATTTCAGGGGCCTGGGGTGGGCATGTTAACACACATCCCCAGCAATCCGAAGTAGGGATTTGCAGCCCCCACTCTGAGAAACATTGCACCACACGACCCTTGAGGTCTTTCCACTTCGTCATCTTCCTGACCCCGAGAGAGAGGCAGCAGAAAGATAAAAAGCATTCACCTCATCACCCACCTTTAGAAAATACTGGTGGAGTGAAAGACCCAATTAATTAGTATTTTATAAAGAACTTAGAGATCTGTTTTTTTAATAAGAAAATGAACATAAGTGCAAAGCATCGTGACTACTCATTATTTAATTTAATGATTTGTGAAGATTCAGTTGCCATGGTGACTGAGCACTATTTATAAAAATTAAGAACATAAATTATAAATAATAATATTATTACAAGCAGAAGGGACTGGAACCTCTCAATCAGAAAGGGATAATTTCCAGATGGGGGAAAAAAAAAACCATTGTTTGCATCACATATGGGGAAGGATGCTGGTGAATTTGCATTTCTGCAGTGTTCTAGAGGGAGGAATCAGGTCAAGAGGAAGATTTTATCCGTTTGCATGACAGTCTGTGTCTTGGGATTCAGGACAGCAAGGGTGAGGCTGGCAATGGTGTCGGAGAGAGCAGGAAGCAGGGACTGGGTTTCCGCTCTGAGGTTTTAAGATCACTCTCTCACCACACCAACCCCCACTCACCCAGTGGTACATGCCGGCTTCCAGTGTATCCTGGACTCAGAAGGGGTCAGGCCAGGATGTCTCCATACAGTGATGGGCAGGTGAGTCAGCGCTCAATCCCACTGGACTCACATTGATTCAATCAATGTGTTGGAGCCCTGTGCCATAAGGGGGTTGAGACTGAGCTAGGGATCAGTGGGACAATATTGCTGTACTGACTACTCGTCACACTATTTAACGTGTGATCCCCGAGTTGGCAATCACTTTCACCAAGGAGAATTACTGAGGCCAAGTGTTCAGCCAAGATCCTCACACATGACAAGCTGGTAGCAGAAAACCCAGATATCCTGCCTCCCAATCTAAGATTCTGTCCTTGGTCACACTCCACCCATCACCACCTTCCCAGGGTCCCGGACAGAGTAGCTATTGCCACATTAATCGGCACTCTTGTCGCTATTCTGGTATGGTCCTGACAATCGCCAACAAATTCTGGCTAGCATCAGCCTGGATTACCTGAAGAAATTACTCTAGAGGGCAGGGGAAAGACGACAATATGGCACTAGATCTAGTGAAACCACTTGTTTGCTAACAGAGGTGACTGTGGATTACCAGTTGTGTCTACACTAAGGATGTGCACTTAAACGATGTGCTCCTTTCCGAATACCTGTCCAAACCCCTTCCATCCACAAGGACTAAAGCAAGTCACTGCTGACTCCAGGCATCCTTCCCTGACTCCCTAATCACTGCTTATATTTGTGGGGGGGGATGTGTAGGAAAGCAAAGAGCAGGAATGAATCAGCTCTGGCAGCTGGCAGCATGAACCCCGAAAGAGTGGACCCCAAATTTATCCTCTCATCTACTGAATCACTTCAAATTAAGGTGCTTTTAAAGATGCAGGGTTAACCGGGATATATTCCTATGCACTGATAGCAAACACAGTGTTTACAGAATATAATTGCCTTTCCTCACCAGTACAAAAAGAATGAGGTCTCTCCAGAGCTGATGCCAAGGTGAATACCTGAGTGCATCCAGGAGTGTAAGATGAAACAGACAAAGCAAGTGTACACTGAGGGAGACGATGCTGACTCACTACACTCCATAACCGCACTCCATAAAATATTATCTTCTCAAAAAACAACAACAACAACTAAGTTTGCTAGCAGGGAAATTGTGATAATACTCTCCAATTAAAAACCTAGCAAACATTTTTTACCAGATGGGTAGGGTGGTTCCCATAACAATTCGACTAAGGAGGAAAAGGAGAAGAGCCTCCAGAATTGGAGAGATGAGTTGTTTTTTGGAAAGTCATGTGGTGCAGATTGGCCTGGTGCCTCTCCTGGTCCCCTCCTCCACCGCCAAAGTTCAGGGGCTGCTGAATACAGCATTGGAGGAGAGGTACGTTCCTTCCTGGTTCACTGGTTGCAAAGGTCATGGCAGATACTACTCTGGATCCAGATAATCTTCTGGAGGCTTCAGTGGTTATTCTTGCTCATATCTCATTACAGTACGTGTGTGTGTGTGTGTGTGTGTGTGGAGACAGAGGAGGATAAAAGTGGTATTCATCCACACCATTCCATACATGGAAGAGTGTAGTGTCGAGAAAGGTCAGAATCACAGTGACCTACTACCTGGAATTGACAATGCTCCTCAATCAGGCCTCCATCCCCAAAGTGGGACAGCCTTCAGCAAGGCCAACATATAACCCATTGCAATTTGCCTCCCCACCTGCTATATGTATCTCTTCACCTCTTACCTGACCAGTGGTCTGATGGTCTTTTCCCACTTCTTCCTGAGGCTGATGAGAAACCCGGCCCTCTCTGTGTGCACAGATCTTGGCCTCCCAGGGGCCGCCATCGACAAGTACCCATGACAAATGTGTCTCTCTGTGGGCTCCCTCCAGACCACTCCTTAAGCCAAGTCTTGTTGTCACAACTCTACCTGCATCTCCACTGGGTCTGACCCGAAGATACAACAAGCAGACCAGCTGTTTCAGGCCTGCTTAAACTTGTGTGGGGAACACGGCTCCCTAAGGATGTCCACGCCACAGTGACCTGGAGAGTCCATGTCTACGTCCCAGGAGACTCGAACAGAAGAGTTCTCTGGCATTTTATCACTCTACCACTTCTTCCTCTCTTCTCAAGCATCTGAGTTATTTGTGCTTAGCGATCAGAAACATTTTTGGATGTTAACTATTTCTTTCAAATAAGAAAAGGTTGGGGTAAAAAGAAATCAAGGCATTTGCTGTTTGACGAGCACTAGGGACAAACTGGAGGATGGGCACAAACATATCCCTTCCAGGACACCCCGCAGGCTGGACACTGAGAGGTACGCTGACAACAAAGAGTGAGAGGAAGAGACACAGACCTTGCCAGTTTTCTTCACAGTTTGGCCTGAGTCCCTATCTCCACGGGGCTTTGTGTATTGACACTGAGGTTTCCACAGTCTGAGCACTTGTTTCTTAGAATCTGGCTTGGATGGACAGTGGGAGATATATATTTTTATAATTTTCCTCCGGGGGAAGGGGGTGAGAGGGGGATGGGAAGGAGGGTAGATTTATCAGCTTGTTTGACTCCCATAAATAATAATTCATCAAAGGTTAGAAAATGATTTGTTTTCCATGGAGACACTTGCCCAGCATTCAGATAAACATTTATTCAGACAGATAGTTTATGAATTATACAGTGCTTTTTAAAATGGGGTAGTGGGGGGAAACTATAGCATCCTGAAGTGTTCCGTTGGTGCCATAAGAATCGAATAAGGAATTCCTATCAAGGAGGAGCTCTTCCAGCCACCTCACAGGTCACACTTGGCCACCCACAGCTTCCTCAGAAGCAGTAGGAAACTCCTGGACAGGCCAGGTAGCAGATTTGAAATGAGGTGTTTTAAGAATGTAAAGACATCTATGTGTCCTCAGAAAATTGAACATGTGTATCCATACCCATGGTTCTCCTCATTTCCAATGTGCACAGGCGACGAAAGCCCTCTGAGAGCACCCTAAAGGTTCTTGGACCCAGATAAAGGGTTCTGCTGAGAGGACCCAGAGAGGAGTCCTATCCAATGCCTGATTTTAGGGTTGTGAGAATGAAGCTTGGCCAGGAAGGAGCAAATCAGATAGCAGGTCTGCGACCCAGCCAAATGAGCCCTGGGACGGAGCCTTTCTGACTCCTGATCCTATTCCACAAAGAAAACAAGAGAATCCAAACCAGCAGGTAGAGGCATAGCTTGTGAGGCATGGAGAGATGTCTCAGACAGCTTTACCCAGAGCTCTCTGACTGAGAATCTGAACCCTCAAGGTGCTCCACTGGTTGTCATGAGACCAGAACCATCTTAGTGTGCTTGGTGCTTAATGCAATGCCTGCTGTGATCATTTGTGTAACATTAGTTGAATTAATTCAACAAAAATAAGCTAACTTCTACTCTGCTTTAGGAGTTAAGGATGCAAAGATGAACAACACACAGTTTGGAGAAGTTGGAAGAAGAAGAAAAACAAAACAGAACAGAACCATTGTAATCCACATGGTTTATAATAAAACAGACATATATTGGCTAGAGGACAGGGCAGGAAATGATGGAGGGAATGGTTTCTGCTGGGAATGCCAAAGAAAGTTTCAGTTAGGAAATAAGATTCAACCTGGGTCTTGAAATATAATTAAAAGGTCCATGTATTGATTAGGGTCCAAAATGAATTAAAATTGGGAAACAAAAAGGAAGAGGGTTGGGAGGGAAGATCCAATTAGGGAAACAGAACTTGCACCATGTGCTTCAGCTAGATGTTGAAGGCTCAGGTCATGATCTCACAGTTCGTGGGATGGAGCCTCACATCAGGCTCTGCACTGAACATGGAACCTGCTTGTGATTCTCTCTCTCTCTCTCTCTCTCTCTCTCTCTCTCTCTCTCTCTCCATCCCCTTATCAAAATAAATAAATGAAATTTTTTTAAAAAAAGAGATAGTAGTGAGAACCAAAGGTTTGGTAACCATCACCACAAAGAAAAGAGCTGGTGCTATGAGAACTCAGAAGCTGGAGCACAACTGGATTAGGGAAACTCAGAACCCAAGTGAATCCATTCCTCATAAATGCCTGGGGAGGCAGCTTCTAGCACTGCCCCCACCATGAGATGGAGATGCTCCTACTCAGAGCCCTGAGCTGCTTGCCTCAGGTAAGGTAGCAGGTGAGATGTGAGTAGGGTCTCTCTTTCCCCAGAGACTTTGCCCTTAACCATGAATAGCCAAACTTCCTTGCAAAATTGAGCCTTCACTAAATACATTGTTCATTATCCAATTTTCAAAGTGCTTCCACATAGTTCTTGTTTTCCAAATTGAATTTGTTTCTCTACCAGGCTTTCTAGGGTCTTTGTTCTAATCCCAGAATCTATCCACTGGCAACTACTTGCTTCCAGAAGTATGGCAAAATTGTATTCTTTTTGCAAAAAAAATTAATAACAATTATTATTTGTGATACCCTGAGTCAGATAATTGAGTGAAAATAGTTTCTATCTCAAGTAATAGATGTTACCATTACTATGAGAATTATGTTTCTAGCACCAAAAGCAGAGGTCTTATGAGATCTCAGGATTGGTGGTCTTTGGGACACATTTAATGTTAGTGATCTCAGATTGCAAATGTAGGACCTCATGCTAATCTAAGTTGCTTTCTATTGACAAGTGTTTAGCCATTACTAGCACCCCAAATCCAGATCGTTCCAAGCCCCTTTGGCAAAATAGGTGCCTTTGTTATAGGCAATTTGTGCTCCAAGATTTCATCTTGGTCATTACTGCTTCTGCAGCTGATTTAAATATTTTAATGAATGATGTTATTGTCTCTGTGCCTGGGGGTCTTTTCAGCAGAGGTCGCAATTTGAAGAAGGAAAAAAATACAGAAAAATAGCTCTAAATAAGTCAGCGATGATGGATGACTCACTTCGGATGTGTAGTGAAAACCTAAGCATGAGACTCCTGTGCGGATGAAGGATGCCCTTCCCTATCTCCCAGATGAGAGTTTTCAGAGATATAGAGGTGAGTCATTGGAAGAGCTAGGGCCATCTTCCAAGAGCATCACCACCAGATTGTACCATCCACCAAAACTAAAGGACTGGATGGAAGTGACTTGCAAAAAGCCCATATGGTGGAATGACATCATATGCAAAATCATTCTAAGCACCCAGGGTTGTAAGTGCGGGGAGAGAGAGGAGAAAGTGAATCACTTAAATAGTCTGGAGAATTCTATTATGCTACTCAAAGAAAATATGGCCCAATGTGAGCCTGACTTGGGAAGTGTGACTTCTGGATTCTTATACTAAATAGGTCCCAGTTCCAAATGTGTGAATATCTCACCATGGAGGGTGTGATTCCAGTGTTTAAAGATGGGTATTTCTCATGCAACATGGATCTAAAACTTGGGTCTGGCCCCACCTCTGATGTTCTACTGAAGCAGCATATTCCATAATAAAGAGGAATTGGGGGTGAGGAGATGATTCATATGACAACCTCCAAAGGGATTCCAGAAGAGTTTGGCCTTCTGCAATCTTCACATTCCATGCTGACTTTGGACCCTTATGGTCACAATGTCCCTTAATCCATTTGACCTTGCATTTACCAGATAGGTACTTAGCACTTTCCTTGTCCACAACAGAGATCTGAGGAGGCTGGAAGTACACTGATGAGCAAACAGAGAAGAGGGAGACAGACAATGAGCAAGAACACAAATCAATAAATAGCCTGACTTCAGAGAGTGATAAGAGTTCTAGAGAACAATGAAGCACAATAAGGAGGTAGGGCAGGAGTGGTAATTTGGGATATCAGGGACCCAGGGTCAGTGAGCACTTCTCTGAGGAAGTAATAATTGAGCATATGCAGAATGAGGTGAGGGGGCATTGTGCAGAGATGTAAGGAAAGAGAATTCCAGCAAAAAAAAAGTCCTCTAGTCAAAGGGTCTGGGCACATTTGAAGAATAGCTCATATCACTACTCAGCACTCTGTGTAATCCCCAGAAAAACAATAGAGTGGCAGGTGAAATACAAGTAACCCCATTTTAGGGACCAAGAGCCTGGAGTCTTGAGGCTTCTGTCCAAGGTGTGGCCAAGCCCAGCAGAAGAAGCAGATGTGGGCATGACAAAGAAGGCATTTCTGGGCAGAACCCAGCATCAGAGCTGACAAAAGTGCAATCCGTTGGAGGCTAAGCCAGGCAACTATAATCGGTGGTCAGCCAGGGCTCAGGCCACACTCACGAACACAGATACCAAGACAGGCCCAGGGTTGGAGGCCACTTGCCAGGAATTGGTCAGTACCAGAGGTGTGTATGTGGACAACACCGTATCTGGGGTCAAGAGTTGATAAAAGCATGAGGAAAGGGTGTAAAGACTTTCTCAAGAGCCTTCGAGGAGCCTGGCTTCCTGAGAGTTTATCTTGCTACTTCTAAACCTATGTGCAACAGCTGACGACTTTTAGATACACATCAAATTAATTTCTTAAAATAATGCTTGAAGAAAGAAGGAATGATAAGGGTTATTTGGAAGAGGAGAAAGCTAAATTCATGGAGGCTCTTAGATGAAATGGTTACCAAAGTGGTCTGGGGCTGAGTGCTAAGCTGCCAGCAGCCAAGGCCAGGGTTATATTGAGAATCACTATGTGAGAGAACACAGGGAAGTGTCTTGGGAGAGGATTGTCTGGCTCCAAATTTATTTTTGGGGGTCCTCACATAAGAGATATCTTTCTCAACAGAATCTTTGCAGACCGTCTCTAAGTCAGTTTCTAGTAGGAAGTATCATATATCTGAGTGCATTTGTCAACTATCACTCCAAAAGATTCCGGGGAGTGGGTGGGGTGCCGGCCAGTTTCTGAACTCCACGTGTGTCAGAATCCTGCCTCTTTGTCAGCCACCAATTCTCCCCTAAACAACTCCCATAGCACAGTCAGACAGGGCGGCAGCCTCCACTGCCGTGGAGCCCTTGGGCTTGCTGTGGCCAGTGTAGACACGGAGAACCCAGGAGTCAACAAAAGAGGTAGCACCCACTGCCTACACCCTCGAAAATTGTCACAGAGATTCTCTGCCTTGGGGATCTCATCTTAAGCATTGCAAACCGTGTGAGTCCATCATAATTAAAGTTTTCAAGATTTCTGCTTCAGTGATTTTGCTCAAAAAAACATAATCTCTTGGAGATTAAAATGATGAAACTAGTATTTATGAAGACTGAAGGGACTCAATCCCTGGGCCTTAGTGGGGCAGCTTGGGAGGGAGAAGGTAGGGGAGGAAGGACAGGGGAAGGACAGGAAATGCTTTCTGCCCTGAGAAAGTTCTGGCAGACAGCCTTCTGCAGCTAACATGAGCTTTGGAAGGTTTACTCTACAGACCTCCACCCCAGCCATCATGCCGCCATATTCCCTCCCAGGCTAATCCAGATCGTGATCCAGTGAAAAGGTTTAGAAATCCCACCTCCATTTTAGGCATCCTGGCTGCCTCAAGAAACTTTTCTCTTCACAATCTCTTACCAGAAATAGGGATGTTTACCTGCAAACGTTCACCTTGCATCAAGGTAAGACCAGCATCATCAGGGTGAATATGTTCTTACTAGAACTAATGGGGGTTGTGTTCAAAAAAATTACATGCTTAAAAGTCCATACTTATTAGATGGAGGAGATGCTCAGACAAATTCAATTCGATTTATAAAGCATTGGTCGAGTATGTTCTATGTAATAAAGTCCATGCAAGACAGTACACTAAGTTCCAGCAACAAAAACCAATAACTTCTGTGAAGTTACTATTTCACAAGCCTTTCACAACCATTATCTCATTGACTTATGCCATAAGTCTGTGAGATTCTAATTTTTAACGTCATTTGAGGGTCAGAGACATCAAGTAACTTTCTCAGGGTCACACTGTTATTAAAGCGGTAGAAATTGAGCTTAAAGATGTTTTCAGATATTGAATTGTGGGTTCCTTCCTCTACATTGGGCTGCCAGCATGGATACAGAGACATCAGAGAGTTAAAAGATTCATACCTTGTTTAAATACGATGGAAATATTTTTTATTAATTCAGACCAGTTTGTATTGGTCTCAACTCATTTTCCACCGGATTGTAGCTCTTAAAGTTGGCAAACAAAATTATCAGTGTACATTGCCGTGATCACATACACACACATGCACACGCATCACAGATCTGTGCTAAACACTTTACAGAGACCAGCTATTTAACCTTCACATAATCCTATGATTGTAACCTGTACACCGTCCTTACTTTGCAGAGGCTTGAAGAAATGAACAACTTGTCCAGTCACACACATTGTGAGGATCCACGAACTTGAACCTTGGTTCTTCTGTCTCCAGAGTTCCAGTCATTCATATGACACTATTTGTATCTGTACTCATTTCCTGTAGCTGCTATAACAAAGTAGCTCAACTGGGGGCTTTAAACAGCAGATGTGTGTTCTTACAGTTCTGCTGTGACCAGAAGTCCCAAATCAAGATGTCAGTAGAGCCACACTCCCTTTGAAGGTTGTAGGGGAAGAATCCTTTGTCTCTCCCAGCTTCTGGTGGCTCCCTGCATCCTTGGTCTGTGTCACCAGAGCTTTAATCTCTGCCTCCGTTCTCACCTGATCATTTCTCCTCTGGGTGTGTCTGTGTCCCAAACTCCTCTTCTTAGAAGGACGCACTTTAGACTGGATTGGAACCCACCCTAAGTCAGTATGAACTCATCTTAACTTGGTTATACCTGCAAAGACCCTAATTCCAAATAAGATCACACTTGCAGATACTGGTGATTAGGACTCTGATAAGTCTTTTTGGGGGACCTAATTCAACCCATATACTTCCCATTGTCTTCTCCCTCGCCTTCTGCCAGATTCCCTCTGCATCATTTCAAATAAAGGCCATCTTTCAGCTGAGAATTATAAAGAATTATAAAGTGGTCAAAGATGATATAAGGGGAATTTGATCCCCAGAGAAAGAACCCAGAGTGTCAGGGCTCCATTCTGAACCTGTTTCCCTTCCCCTAATCCACTAATTTTCACAATTTTTTCCAGAACTTAATGAGTTTTATCTTCCAAATTGTGACATATTGATGAAAAATGGAATTAAGCATGACTAAATCTTTGCTAGAGCTGACTTCTAAAGCTTTCTTCTTAAAAAATAACATACCAAGGAAATATTTATTTTGTAAACTGACAAAAAAGAGACAAATCTTACATTTACTCAGCACGCATAACTTCCGTGGTCCTAAACATGATTAAGTATTGCATCCAGTATTTTTTGTGATTAACAGAGTTGTCTTCCATTCTAAATGTTGCTGTTTTTCTTGTCTAAGATTATATTAGTTAGAGTCATCGTATGGAAAGCCAGTATCCTTATATAAATGTTGAGAAAAGCATTCACTTTATCCCCTTCGTGGCTATTTAAGTATCTTGCACTGATAAGTTTGTATGAAATCTCAAAGTGTGCACAGCCCAAATGATATTAATATTCAGAAGTAAGTCAGCATCAAGTTACTCAAAATCTACGCTGCCCAGGCAGAAGCCTGTATTTCTAAAATAAATTACTTGTAAAATGCAATGTCTCGATGAAATATTCAAGTTTAAACCCATTTGTATTCTCAATTTTAAATACAGACACAAACTCCTGCTGCAGGTTCTCTGGCCATATCTGAAAGTGAGCAGGTGCATTGAATCAATCAGCTGGAGTCGGCAGAGGGAAAAATAATCCCCCATCCAAAGTAAACTGCAGAAATCCATAAATAAAAAACAGAGCTACAGAAAATCTCAGCTACACAGGAAAAGTCTGTACATGTGCATTTAAAGATTTAACTTCTTTTCCCCCTCAGCTTGGAGATTTAAGGATCCTGTTTTAATAGGCAAATATGTATGAACTTGACGTCCACCAAAACCCTGTCTACTGTTGCACCCAAACATCTGTAGTTTTTAACCAGAGTTACACTTGGGAGCAGAAAATTGTTTACAGAGCAATGAGAGAGGAATTAAAAAATCTTGTTGAATCAGGATTAGCTGTGCGTGCCAGCGGAAGGAAGAGAAAGCCCATTTCCGTAAGCTCCTGGCCTCCTCTCCCAGGAAGCCATCCATCTCCCTGCTCCTTGGGACGTGCATGAACCCAATGAAGGAGGAGAAACCCACATAGAAAACCACCCCCGTGTGGGAGTCCCACTGACTGGAGTCACCTGGTGGCTTACTTCCCAATTCAGGGAGTGGAAGATGGAAGCGTCTTGCCCAACACCTCTAGCTAGGTACCAGAGCTCCACCAAGCCATTTTCAGGTCGCTTTCCTTCTGGAAGATTCCCACCCCTTCAAATCTGAGTGACTCAGCTCCTCAGACATCTCACTCTCTTTGGCACATAGACCTTCCCACATGTAAGTGATGCACTGCGGCTGTCCTCTCAGATTCTCCCAGGCCAACCTTGCCACTTCTGCAGAGTGAACCTGGCTCATCACTCAGTACTTGAGACTCCATGTCTTCACCTTAAAATGGGCTTCATAAGTCTTCCTCTAATTACAACAAAACAGCATACAAATATAAACAATTTTTATGAAGTTCTATAAATAAGATCAATATCATGCAGACATAGCAAGACCCTTTGCTTCATATTTTCTCCTGATCTCCTAATCCACACTAACAGTAATGGCAGCCTTATGTTACCTGACTTTTTTTTTCTAATTTTTGCGATTTTGTTCCTTTGATTTTTTCTCTTCCCCATTTCCTATTTATTTCCTTCTTGTCCTCTTGCTTTCATTTTGGATTCATTGGTCTCATAATATCCAGCCCAAGTCTAGAAACATCAGTTCTATTGACTGACATTCTTAACCATGAGGTAGTTTAGGTAGAAGGAATCAGCCCAAGGGGACAGCCCAGACTAGGGAGGCCATGAAAGTTCTAGATTGGAATGGAAGACAAGAAGGTGGCCAAGCACCTAGTAGGGGACCCCAATCTCCCCCATTCCTCAAGCCCCTCAGCCTCCAGACATACTAAAGGCAAGTGACCAGGCCATCTTTCTGGACAACAATTGTTGTGGATGTTCTCAGAGTCAAGAGCATGACTGCCAATCCCACCACCCCTAGCCAGTCCCATTCTCCCCCTTGTTAGCTCCATTTGCAATTATCAGGAGAGAGGTTTCTGAAGGAAAACTCAAGACTGGGAGAGAGGACTACGGCAATGAAGTTTAGCCCACAAAGCAGGCATAGCATGTGATGACTCCGTCTCAGGGATCTGATCTGATTTTATTTCTCACACATACACACACACACACACACACACACACACACACACACACACTCCTCTTTCTAGATTGGAACATAAGTGAGTGTGGAGGTCATAACTGTTTTGTGAATGTACGGCTGTGTGTGCATGTCTACATGTCAGAGAAAGAAGGAAGAGGGAAGAGACTACAAGGGGAGGGACTTGATCCCATGGAATACCCATGCCTATTTTTAACACCTCAGATTCCCTAGAACCTTGATGAATTTTAAGTGCTAGATGGATAGTGAAAAAAATGAATGATTTGCCCCCAGTATGCCCACCTTGGATGAGATATTTCTTCTGAGTCCCCAGAGCATCCTCATACTTCTATGCTTCTTACTTCTACCCTTCTTACGTCTACCCTACAAATTCTGCCAAATTTTTCTGGCTGTCTTTTTACCTCTTCTCGCTCCCATCTAGACTGTGAGTGCCTCAAGCACAGGGACTATATCTTGGTTTCTCTGTCCTTGGCATCATGCCCAGAAACTGGCCAAAACAGAAGCTCGGAATGTCTATTAAATAATGAGTGTGAATATGTACAAGGCCCCAACTATGCTTGTTTGCTCTATAAGGCCATCAAATCCCTCTTCCGTCAATGTCTTTAAATGGATTCTTGGTTGAGAGGAGCTCGTTATAGCTGACCAGACACTCTGGAGCAGGGGGTTCTCCAGCTTATCCCCCCTGCATCTGTATTCCAGAGATGGTCCCCATCAGCCCTGGCCTGACCAGCTATGATGGACCCACCAGGATGAAGACAGCACCACACCTCCACGGGCTCCTGTGGATGAGGTGAGCCGAGTCCCTGCTGCTGCCTTAGGTGGGGGATTTTTTTTAATCTCCAAATATAATGTGATAAGGTGTAATAATAAACACACCACACAGAGAAACAAATCACTCCTCCTAACTGCTGTCTTGCTTGCACTGGTTGCTTTAAAGGCAAGAAACAGATGTGACTCTTTTCAACCACATCACATTTTTAAAGCTAAAAGAATAATTTTTAAAATGCTAAGTGATTCTACTCGATGGAGAATATTACCTTTTTTTCTCAAAAGAGTCAACAGTGGGTGATTAATATTTTCCAGGTACATTTAAAAGGATAAGAAGAAAGGGGTGCTTGGGTAGCTAAGGAGGTTAAGCGTCTGACTCTTGGTTTCAGCTCAAGTCATGACCTCATGGTTGGTGAGTTCAAGCCACACATTGGGCTCTGCACTGACAGCACAGAGCCTGCTTGGGATTCTGTCTCTCTCCCTCTCTTTCTGCTCCTCTGCCACTCATTCTCTCTCTCTCTCTCTCTCTCTCTCTCGCTCGCTCGCTCAATAAGTAAATAAATTAAAAAAACTTTAAAAGAAAAAGAAAGGCAGGAAGGCAGGAAGGCAGGAAGGCAGGCAGGCAGGCAGGCAGGAAGGAAGGAAGGAAGGAAGGAAGGAAGGAAATAATAAAAACCAGAAGGAATAGGAAAAGCTAGTTGTTTTCAAGAAAAGTCCTAAAGAAGAGCTCCGAGTCCAAATCCCTCTCCAAGATGAAACTGAACTATTTTGCCTCAAGCTTTATGAACATTAAAAATTTTTTTAAATAAAAAATTAAAATTTTAAAAAATCAGGTGAGTTCTGACTTCCTTTTTTTTCTGAAGCCCTTCAAGTGTGTCTTAGGCCAAGTATACAGGTTAACAGGTCATAACAATTTTTGCAAACAGTCCAATTAGCACCAAAGGTTGGGGGGGGGATTGTGGGGAAATGAATCCAAAGTATGAAAGAATGGGAAAACAAACACTGCTCTTGCCACACTTAAATGTTAGCATTATTTATTTAATCATGATACTCCCACTGAGAGAAGCCCCAATTTTTAAAGCATTTTTAATGAGCAAGAACCCAATTTCTTCTGGCAAATTTCATCATAAAATAGTCCTGTCTCCTTTAGCCTTAGCCAACTAAAACCAAAATTCAGCAAGCTCCCCCATTCATTGTCCCCAGTCTTACAGAGGAACAAAGAAAGCATCCAGACTTAATTTTGACAAAGAAGCAGGCTCACGTGATTTATCAAGATCACCCGAAATCAAGGCTGTCTTGTTCAGGGCTTTGCCACTACAGCAGCATCCCCTACTATCAAAAGTTTTTGTTGTTTGTGTTGTTTTTAATATTTTTAAGTTGATTTCTTAGAAAGAGAAAACACAAGCAGGAGAAGGGCAGAAAGAGAGGGAGAGAGAGAATATTAAGTAGGCTCCAGGCTCAGTGCTGAGCCTGACGCGGGGCTCAATCCCATGACTCTGGGATCCTGACCTGAGCCGATATCAAGAGTCAGACACTTAATGGACCGAGCCACCCAGGCTTCCCTGTTTGTTTTAAATGAAGCTCCCCATTCTCAAACCCTGAGTGGCAGTCTGATACCACCAACACTGTAGGGCTCAGAGTCCACAGAGCTGTTTCTTACTCAAAATGCAATATGCAATTCAGCCTGGAGATCAAAACAATTCTCTCGGGTCAAAAGGGGTCTTCTTGAGCTCTGACACCCCCTCCTTCCATCAAATGTAATCCACAGTTTTCTCCAGCTGACCTGCCACTTCTGTTGAATATAGGCACCAAACTCAAGGTTGCCATTTTCACATTGAGTCTAAATAAATCTATCAGAGCACCACCCAGAGTACTTTGACTAGTGACTTTGCCAACACGGCAAACAGACTGCCTTTAAATAAGTGAGCTCAGTCCAGAATGTCTTCTCCGTGCAGGTCGCCAATGTCAACCTGACTGAGAAGAGGACCCCAGACCCCAATGAAGTTCTTCCAGTTTGTCCTCCTGGAGCTCCTCCATCAGTGGGGTTCTGCTGTGATGTAATCGAAATTTCTGTAGCCTGTCACCTCTCTTCTCGCTGCTGTCGATGTTGTTGCTCCATGCCATCCACACTGACACGCACCCATCTTTGGATCCGGGTCCTCAGCCTGTCTTGCAAGACATCTGGGAATTGTTGGAGCCCACCAATGTTGGAATACCCCTGCAGCTCTCTGTCTTCCATAATTGTTTTCTCCAGAGGCTTCTCTCTCCTTCACAGTCTACAAAAGTCTACTTGATGGCTAATCGAGTGATGCCTGTCATGTCAGTACCCTTTGCCTTTGTCCTTCACCCCAGCTTGCCTCTATAGAGGCAGGGATACCATAGATGTTTGCTATGCAGAAAGACTACCAGGGTTCAAGCCCGCCAACAACAGGACATCACATCCCCTCACACCCCTCATTCCTGACCACACAAAACACAACATGGATGGCCTGACACCTGGTACCTAAGAAACTTAACAATCCCCCCACCTGCCTGCTTAGAGAATGACCTCAGTGCTCTGTTCTACACAGGCTTCATATTCCAAAATGGAGACCAAGGTCTAGCAGAACTCTTTGTCCTGTATTCCTCTTTAAGGGTTTTGGGAGACTTTTGCCTGGAAGGGTAGACAAAGGGGACCAGAGATACCCTAGAGCCACAGTAAAGATGAGACTACACACATCCTTGCTCCTTGAAGGCTCACAGCCCCCATGTGAAAGCAATGAGCCCATGACCCCTGACTGTGGCAGTTCTGGCTCCTCATTCATTAATCTACTCCCTGGTCTGCAGTACAAAACATTTCACAAATGTTAGCATCCATGCTGGGAATGAACCTCCCATTCTGCACATTTGGAAGTCCTTCCCTAGTCCAACCCATGCCAAGATAACCACCCTATGTCCATGCTTCCATCCCCACACTCCACCACACTATATACATACACCCTATATATACACAACCTGTCCTGTTGATTTCCCACAAGAGCATGTGAATTTTGTGTGGTCTTCCTCTTGCCTTCCTTTTTTCCCCACTTTCTTCCTTTCCTTCAGTTATTCAATAAGTGAAATAGACTGCTCTGCTACCACGTACTAGGCACTCTTTGGTACATTGGAATAAAGTAGAGGAAAAAGCAGATGGGATTTGCCCTCATGAAACTAATATTTATCAGACAGGAGAGCAGAGTATGGTAAAAAGAGATTTAACTACAGACTCATAAAAATATAAATATAAATCCAATTCCTAATTCCACAATTCAAGAAAGCAGCATTGGGCAGATTACATAACATCCTTCTTTCTCAGGTTCTTTTTTTTAAATTTTATTTTAGTTAGTTAACATGCAGTGCAATATTGGTTTCAGGAGTGCAATTCAGTGATTCATCACTTACATACAACACCCAGTATTTACCACAACAAATGCTCTCCTTAGTACTCATCACCCATTTAGCCCACCCACCTCCCTCCATCAACCCCCAGTTTGTTCTCCATCTTTAAGAATCTCTTATAGTGTCTCCTTTTCTCCCCTCATCCCCATATGTTCATCTGTTTTGTTTCTTAAATTCCACATATGAGTGAAATCCTATGGTATTTGTCTTTCTCTGATTGACTTATTTCACTTAGCATAATACATTCTAGTTCCATCCACATCACTGCAAATGGTAAGATTTCATTCTTTTTTTTTATCTCTGAGTAATACTCCATTGTATATATACCACATCTTCTTTATCCATTCATCAGTTGATGGACATTTGGGCTCTTTCCATAATTTGGCTATTGTTGATAATGCTACTATAAACATTGGGGTACATATACCCTTTCAAATCTGTATTTTTGTATCCTTTGGGTAAATACCTAGTAGTGCAGTTTTTGGATCATAAAGTAGTTCTATTTTTAGTTTTTTGAGGAACCTCCATCCATACTGTTTTCCAGAGTGGCTGCACCAGTTTGCATTCCTACCAACAGTGCAAAGTGTTCCTCTTTCTCCACATTCTTACATCTGTTGTTGCCTGAGTTGTTCATTTTAGCCATTCTGACAGGTGTGAGGTGGTATCTTATCATGGTTTTGTTTGTATTTCCCTGGTGATGAGTGATGTTGAGCATCTTTTCATGTGTCTGTTAGCCATCTGGATGTCTTCTGTGGAGAAGTGTCTATTCATATTTTCTGCCCATTTCTTAACTGGGGTATTTTTTTTTGGATGTTGCATTTGATAAGTTCTTTATAGACTTTGGATACTAACTCTATATCAGATATGTCATTTACAAATATCTTCTCCCATTCTGTAGGCTGCTTTTTAGTTTTGTTGATTCTTAGGTTCTTGATAAACTAAGAATAATTGTGTGTACTCTATAAGGTTATGAGGATTAAGTTGAATAATGCTTGTAAAGCACCTGGCACATATCAGGTGTTCATTAAGTGTAACTATTTTCTTCATTATGCTCATTGTATTTTGGAAGTAATAGGCATGCTTTACTTATATGTGCCTATCAATGTATAAGTCATGTTATCAATTACACGTGTAAATATTAACAAATTTGTATATTGCTTTAAATAAGTTTAATTTATTCTTATATTATTAGATTAAATATATATAGACATATATATAGAAGCTCTAATATGTTTGCCAATACCACAATAAATAATTTTGTGTGCCCTTTGAGCAAACACCCCACTTTGAAGATCATCGGTCAAAAGTATTTGAGGTTATTTATGTGTGTAATTTCACAGGAAAAAACTACCTTCCAAAAGTCCATGCTTTCCATAACTTCCTTAGGACTATCTTGTTGATAAGAGTATTACCCAATTCACAGAGAAGAAACTGAAATGGAGTGACCAACATACATTTGAAAAGAAGGTCAATCTCGTTAGAAATCAGGGAAATGCAAATTAAAAATGACAAGATACTCTTTCTCAACCAACAGATTGGCAAATATGAAAAAACCTTGAAATACCAAGTGTCAGCATGGGTGCACGAAATGGGCATTCGCATATATTGCTAGTGGGTGTGGCAAATAAATGGTTATATCTTCTATTAGAACCTTTGTCAATTTCTGCTAAAGCTGAAATTGTCAACATTGTGTGCCCTAGAAATTATACTGTTAGGAGAAGGGCTTATTCATTTGACAATCTCATGATGTGTATATGTGTATATATGTACATAGTAATATATGTATTATATAAAATAAGTATAATATATAAATAATGAGTAATGCATAATATAATTAATATATTATATGTTTTAGATTCCACATCTATTATATATTATACTTATTATGTTATATTATGTTATGTGATAGTGTATATGATAAATAGATGCAAGGGTTGCCAAGGAAATCAATTATATTGAAAACGTCCATAAATGCTAAAACAACAAATTTTTGAGATTATAATCTATGTGTCCTTTTTTTAACCCATTAACATAAAAACCTGTCATAGACTCATAATTCCTGTAATTCTGAAGTGCTGATGATCATCAGCAATATTTGAGCCATCATCAACAACTTAATGTAATCTGAAACTGTGCTTCCCATTGGTGTCAAAGTCTCAGCACTGCTAATGCTACTAGTCTGTGGTCTACATTCACCATCAAAGGAAATGGTAAAGGTCAATAAAAATAAAGATTAACTTTTTTCTCTTTCAAGCCCCAAACACCTTAATTCTATAACCTGCCCTGTAGAAAGTCCTCCCACACTTTTACAAGAAGACATAGTCAAGGATGAACATTCCAGCATGGTTGGTGATAGCTAAAAATGAAAAATAACAGAAGAGTGGATAAATGACATGCAGTAGAACTATAAAATGGGATGTTATAAAGCAAGTAAGAAAGATTAAGTATATGCAGAGCTCTCAAACATATTACTGAGTATATAAAGCAAGGTGCAAGACAGACAAAGTCACCGTGTTCTTCCATTTATGTACATTGTTAAAATATGACACAAAACTATGCTGTTTACTGTAGTTCACTGTAAAAAAAATTGTTGCCATGGAGTTGCATGAAATGGCATGGTAAAGCATGGGCTAAAATAACTCACACGAAACACCTGCTAATTATTACTTTGGGGAGAAAGGGAGGAAAATGGAGCAAGGTAGAATAAAAACATGACTTCAACTTGTATACTTGCATGTACTTCAGATGATACACAGATAGATGGATGGATGGATAGATAGATAGATAGAGATGATGACGATAGACAGCTAGATTGACAGACGGTAGATAGACAGATAGATAGATAACAGATGGATGGATAGATAGATGATAGATAGATGGGTGGACAGATAGTTGATAGATAAATAATAGATGATGATGATGATGATGATGAAGGGAGATAGATGATAAATAGATAATAGATGATAGATTATAAATAAATAGATTGAGAAATAGAAAAATAGATGAGAGAAAAAGAGAGAGAGAGATAGAATACAAAGATAGAATCATAGACGTGAGTTTTTTAACCATTTTACCATTTGCCCTTTGGTGTTTCAGCAGAAATTTTACCATTTCCAAAATGTGAAATATCTATAGGTGTGTGTGTTCATATGTGTGTGTGTGTGTATATGTAGATGTATGCATGTATTTCTATTCATAGAGAGTTCTAAGAAGAGCCTCCCTTTGGCAATAATTTCTCAATTTTAAGACTGAGCTTACACAATAACCTAGGGCTTTTTTAAATTCCAGAATCAATCATAAGGGAAGAAAAGAAAATGAAAATAAATGTGCAAAGTTGATTGGCTTGCCATTCTGTTTTTCAATAATCCTGAAATAATTTTCAGAAGAATATTAGAAACCAGAATTATTGGTGTTTCATCGGGTTTAATTTTATAACCCTATGGTAAGTTAGTTGCACCTTTAATAAAAAATGTTGCTACGTGGCAGGGTATGAAGATTCAAGTTAGGAGGAAAATAAAAGTCCTTCGTCAATGCATCAGAAATGGCAGTGCATCAGAAATGGCAGGTTCAGGTTTTATTAAGAATTTATTTGTAGTTTTGTAAATGGCATCAACCTTGAGAGATGGCGTGGTGAGTCCCCTGGTCTATCACTGCCACAGTGCAAGGCAGTGCCTCCCTTTGAATTGTTCTCATTACTTTGCTTCAAAGCAGAATTTGGTGCCTGCTGTTGCAAAGGTTGATCACAAATGTCTCAGAAACCACACATGATAATGCAGGTGAGGGACAAATCTTTGGAATGAAACAACATGGGGAGATTATGTAAAAGCTATTTCCAGTCCTGAAAAAAAAATCAATCTGAATAGAGAGAGCTGGCTCTGGGTGGAACATTACAAGCAGTGCCCATGCTGCTGGCATAAGACATTCCAGTGGGCTTATAAATCATGGCGGTGGCTAGCTGTGTCCATCTTTTGCAATGCACAGGTTCACAAAGTCCAAATGTCAGAGATCTTAAATACCACATGATCCTTTGCATGTCTATAACACTTGAATTAAGTCAATGATATTGATGATGATGATGATGATGATGATGATACTAATTAAAACCGCGATGTGCCAGGCACAGTTGAAGTGCCTTCCACTCCTTCAATGACTTGACCAAGGGGCCATTTAGTTTCTACTTGCATGTCTTCAGTGAAAGGGAACTCATCATCTCCATTTCTTTGTTGGAGAGCTATGGCTGGACAGCTTCATATGAGACTGCAGATGGTGTCCCTTTGTTTCCACCTACTGGCCCTAGTTCTGTCCCTAAAAATGGAAACACTCTTGTATGATGCCTCTCGGTATATTTGAAGGCAGCTTTCACACCTTCTCCAAGACCTCCCTCTGCACTATCTCCACTGACGATGCTGGTGCTACTACTGACTTCCTTATAGGTCCTATCACTATCTCCTGAGTCCCCAGTGAATTGCAGTTGGCCACATCTTTTAAAGTACTCATGCCAAAGGCAATAACCTTGATCTGCTCTGGTCAACAGCACAATCACTGTATTTGAATCCATGCAGCCTGACCTCAGAATTGTGTTCTTGGAGGCATGGAGTTTCCATCAATATGTAGAGATCACATGAAAGAAGATGATGGGTGAGACACTAAAAAAGGCAGTTAGGGCTCCTGAGATGCTACCCTATCTTGTCTGGACATGACCCTGGAGGCACAGAGCTCCACTGCCTTTCATGACAGCATCATCAATGTCATCTTCCTATCAATCTTGGGAAAAGTGCACAGGAGGCCAGGGAGATAAAACTAGAAACCAGGAGTGCTTAGGCCAGCTCTAGAAGGAGTCAAGAGAGAGGATACACTCAGGCTGCATCAGAATAGAGCCTCCCCTGGATCTTCTAAGGGGGCTCAGACCTCTTCATCCTGAGAACCCAGGCTCCTGAGAGATAGGAGGAGCTGACAGGACCCACAATGAAAAGATTCAGTGATAAAGGCAGGGACAGCTTGCAGATGAAGCCAGAACATCTGCCTCTAGAAACCGGACAGGAGAGGATGTCAATTCAAGGACTAAAGTGGCACAGGAAGAGAAACAAGGCTGGGGACGCAGAGAGAAAATGACTTTTCTTTTTCCGTTCAGATTTTGCAGTGTCTGAAGGACTTCCGTGAAGAGATGCCCAGCAGATGCTTAGAAAACGAAGCTGGGACTCAGCTAGGTGACATCTGTTTTGGGGTGAATTTTTTTTCAAATCTATCGAATCCAACCTGTATTTTTTTTGTACATAAGTTTAAAATAACATCTTTGAACTATTTAAATGCAAATCTTCAATTGGGGTGAAGGCTTAAAAAAAACCAACAAAACACCTGTTTAAGTCAGATGCTAAAAGAACTAATATAAACTCACTTTTGAGTTTAAACTTTTAAATAACTTTCTATTTAAAAAAAAAAAAAACACCTCCTTCCAGAAGCACAAGTGTTTATACACAACAGGCAGTCGACGAAGGCAGGTATTGAAATATCAGTGTGTTTTTTCACAGGTACCGAAAAATAAATACAAGTCATGAGAAAAAGTAATGAATCGACTTGAAAACCCAGTGGGATGTTAACCTCCCAGAGTAATAATAGCACACTCTCTGTCAGGGCAGACTGCACGTCAGAAAGGTATTTGCACCCAACTTTGTTCCTGTGGAAAGTCTAGAAGTACCCAGTAATAAGAGCTGCTGGCAGGATCCTGACAATCTTTTAAAAATATCTACCCTCTGAAAGAGCTTGTCACACCAGAGTTATCTCTTCTACAGACAGCTGTGGAGAATGCTGATGGGCGCGGGCTGTGCAGAGGAGAAACCTGGAGCAATCCAGAAGGAAGGGAAGAGGGTGGGAACCACAGTTGAGGCTGACCCCCCCCCCACCCTGAATTGCAGGGGCCAATGGGGCCAGCACTGTAATCTGTATGATTTAGAGACAGGAGCACTTTGGGCTTTTAATTTTTCTTTACTTTGAAGAAAGATGCAAGGATATGTTTCTAGGTGGGACAGGTGGTGTTGACTGTTTGAGAAGTGATTCAAAGTTTGTCACTCACTTTTGCAAGGCGGCTCCTCATGCACTTGGGTTCCTGAGGATTGTCTCTAGTGGCTGGCCGCACAAGTCCCTGGGGTCAGGCTGACTCAGATGGTGGGAACTGAACCTTGTTAATCTCCACACTGGCAGCACCCAGCATGGGGCCTGGCACAACATAGTTGCTCAAGAAATGTCTGTTGGATCAATGGATGGATGGATCAATGGTTGGATGGATGAAGGGATGGGTTGATGATGGATGGATGGATGGATGGATGAATGGATGGATGATGGATGGATGGATGAATCAATGGATGAAGAGACAGATGATGGATGGATGCATAGATGGATGGATGATGGATGGATGGATGGATGGATGGATAAAATGAGCTGCCTTAGAAAATATGCCAGAATGGCCAAAGTGCTCAGGTGTAGAAAAGAGCTGAGTTGGCTGAGGAGCAGCTTGAGATGAAGGAGGTGAGAAAAGACAATCACAGGCTCCAGAGAGTAACTAAGCAAGACAGTTAGAAAACAGGGCCTGGAGCAACAACTGTCCAAGGCATTGACATTGCCCAAGTCTGCTATTTCCACCCCTGACATATATATCCCCCTCGGTTTCCTGCTGCAATAATCTTAAACACAGAAAATAATGCTAAGTACAGTGAATGAGTCAGAGCATTAGGGGCTTTTGTGAGCCATCCTGGGTGCCAGGGGCTTGGCACAATTTTTATTTAGCTCTTACAACCACCCTGTGAGGGTTGTAGTGTCAAGGTTACTAGTTCACAAACAAGAAATCAGATAGAAGATCAGAAAGACAGAGAACAAAAGCTCAGGGAATCATCACTGTCACCGGACTTGACCATCAGCCCACACTAACATCTGGCCAGATTAAGCCAATGCATAATTTAGGGGACAAGACTGAAGATTAACCTTCCCGGCCTGCCCTTGCTCTGACACCACTGAGAGAGTGAGCCCACCTAGCCAAGGTTAGCAAGAGAGCCCCTACAGCTACCCTCGGGGGGTTCCTAGAACAGAAGTGCAAGATGTGGCCAAAGCAGGGAGACAGATACCTGTCCCATCTAAACACCCTCACAGTTTTGAGTGGTAACCTCACCACCGCCTCCCTCTCCATTCCTCTGCCATCAGCCTCCTTGCTCACTGTGGGGATAGAGGTATCAGGAAAGTGGTCTCTGACTCTGTTTTTAGCTGTAAAATGGGAATATTAACTAATAGTAGCCCCACCCCACCCCCAGAGGTTTCGTGAGTAATCATGGATTGACACAGGTAATCTGTACTATTCACATAGTACACAACACATTATAGACTCAAAATAGGTCAGGTGTATCCCCATTGCTACTGCTTTTCTCACTTTTTTTCTAGTTCTTATGAGACTGTAACACTCACAAAACAAGTGGGTTAGAAGTCAAAGGTACCCAATGTTCACATGACAGGTCCTGGAAGGCATGGTCTCCAGTATTTGACAGAAAAAGACTAGAAAGTCCTGGTAACAGTTCATCCTGGAAATGGTAGTTTTGCATTCATCCTGTGTGCTCGCTGAGTCTGAGCCTGTACTCCGGACTATGAAAAGGAGGTGTTTAGGGTGCACAGAGACTCCTTCCATGACCCTACTAGATCCGTCCCATATGACATAGTGGGCTAAAGGCCAGATCCTGCAGCCTTGAGCAGCTGGACAATGTCAGTCAAACTATGGGCTTTTCCAGCCCACAATGTCCTTGCCTGCAAAACGCACTCTAGTAGGTAATACTTACTTGGCAAGTCACCGAGAGAAGAAAACAGTGCATGTATGTAAAACACTCAGAAGATTAACTGTCATGTCCTTGAAAAAGTCTATGAAATAGTCCATGCAAAACACAGGACAGAGAGAATGATGTAGTGCTGAATTAAAAAAAAAAAAAAAAAGGAAAGAAAGTGTCTAGAATTATTGGGCATGTTCAGTGGGGGCCAGCTGGAAGCCATGAATAGTAACAAAGCCAGAGTCAAAAGGCATGTAAATGAGAAGAAGGGAGATGGATATGGTGGGGAAGGACGGTATGAGCACCAGAGACACCTTGAGTTTACATAGGAAGCATTGGGGAGCAACACTGACCCTGAAAAATATAGTCAGTGGTGCGGTGATGAGGTCTTTCAGAATTCAGTTGAAGAAAACTAAAACAAAAACAAAAAGCTCACAAAGAATGGAAAATAATTAGGGAGAAGATGAGAGAAGGTAATAAGAACCATAAAAATGTCAAATGTGTTAAGGAAAGGTGGTCATGAGTAAGAATAACTGGAACAGAAGTAACAACCGATTTCAAAGAGCCCAGGGCATTGTAATCAGAAAGGCGGGCTTTGTTTAGAGGAGGAAAACAATCAAAGAGAAGAGAAGTAAATACTAACAAAATTGATGGATTATAAGGAGAAAGAAAAAAATAAGACCTACAAGTATCTAAGTTTTATATAATACAGATCACTTAAGAAGAAATAAAATTCAGGTAGAGTTGAACTTCTTTGAAATTAAGTGACAGGAAATCATGAAGCAACAGCTCCAGAAGTTTAGGGGACAGACCTTGTGCCCCAAGAAATTCAACCTAGCAAAATTCTCTTCCATGTGTGGGTGCAGAAGAAAGTCATTTATTCTCAGCTAGACAAGAGGTCCGAACATATAATGACATAAACCTATCTCCAAAAGTTTAACTGAATATGTAAGCAAAATCAATCATGGAAGTGAATAAAAATTCAGAACTGAATGATGGTATTTAAGAACGGACAATGAGTATGAAAGCCAATAAAACATAGAGTAACATCCAAACTGCTTCTGATTTTGGTTACAGACCTAACAATACTATGTCAGGATGAACTCTTTCCCTGCTGAAAATTTTATAAATTGAGACATTTTTTGAGAAAAACAATTAGGTAATGTATGTCACAAGTCTTAAAATATATGTCCATGTTGACTTGATTAGTCCAATCCAAAACTTCATTTTAAGGAAATAACCAACTCAGCCCTTAAAGATTTGGTTGTAATAGATGTATTTTCTCCTTGTTATTCATATTAAAAGATAAAATATTACTGAAAATGCCCAACAAA
This sequence comes from Cryptoprocta ferox, assembly GCA_028646485.1. Classification (NCBI taxonomy): domain Eukaryota; kingdom Metazoa; phylum Chordata; class Mammalia; order Carnivora; family Eupleridae; genus Cryptoprocta; species Cryptoprocta ferox. The sequence continues at coordinate 5,389,013 of CM053560.1, read as the reverse complement.
AATAAGAATGATTTAATGAATTATACAGTCATACAATGAAACTGTTAAGTTCCTTTTAAAAATATCTAACATAGAATATGCTTATTATGTAATTCTAGGTGGAAAATAATTAAGAAATAAAACTGCATTAATATTACTGTCTTCTTTTTGAAAGTATGCTGATGTATATATAATTAATTGGTAGGTCATTATTCAGATAAATGCAGAGGAAAAAATTGAAAAAAAATTATCAATATATTAACTACTTTAATCTCCTTCTACTAGAATTGGGGTAATTTTTTTTCTATACATGCTCACTTATTTAAATTCTTACAGTAAATTAGGATAAGTAGAAATTTTCCACAGATCACAGAAAGACAAGAAAGAATAAAGAAAAAATATATATATATTGTTATGGCAAGAGATAATGTGGTGTCATCTTCAAAATTTATAGAAAATAAGTGTGTAGGAAGGGTCTACTTTACCTCTTACTTGCATTCGTCCAATCATCTATTTACCCACCCACTCATTCACCAAGATCCCAAAAAGGTATGAATACCTAACTCCTGGCAGGGTCTACACTAGACCTGAGAGACACCTAGGTGAAAGTTCCAGATACGTCTTTGGTCTTCATGGAGATTACAAGCATGCAACCTGCTCTAAACCAGTCCCAGGGAAAATAAACACAAATGAGGTTGGAGGTAATAGTTAGAAGGGTGAAGGACTGTGCCCAAGGGGTTGTGAAGAAAGATGAAGGTACCTTGAATGGCCCTGGGGTAAAGCCTAGGGACATAACAAGAGGAAGCCCCCACTAGACCTGAAGCACATGGGGAACATGAGAGCCTTTTGTTTCCCCATTATGATAAGCGTACTCTTTAATCCCCATCCTCTATTATCCACATCCTCCTGCCCACCTCCCCTCTGGTAATCATCCATTTATTCTCTAGAGTTGAGTCTATTTCTTGGTATGTTGATAGAGTCTTTGAAGCATTTTCAAGTCTAGATATGGCATCACCTCCTCTTTCTAACATTGAGTGGAGGAGCAAGAGGTTGTAGACAATGAGACAGGGATCTATTTACTGCAGTAAGATGGGGAAACCAAAGGAATGAGCTTAACTATTTCCCTACATGTTCAAAACAAGTCTTCAGGTCAGGTGGAGCTGGAAACCAGGTCTGAAATCCTATGTCCCTGATCACTCACCACCGAAACAGCTTCTTCCTTCCCTCCCCTTTTCCAAGATCCAACTCAAATACCTCTTCCCAATTTCTCCATGCATGCTGATCACTGTCCCTCTGGGCTCTCAGAGGACTGACTTCCAATTATATACCCTTCACATCGAACTATATTATCTTTTATCCAACAAATAGTTTAGGAGGAAATTCCCACTGGATTGTTTCTTCTTTGTATTTTGTTCTCTCTCATAACCATGTATCCAGTCCATGGTAAAGACTCTGATGAATAGGCCTGAGTTCAGTTGGATTCACTGGGATTAGTGGCAAGAATAACACCTGTATGACTATGCAATTTGTCCATGAATTATTCATAATTACACAGAGTAACACACATATTCTGGGTGTCCTAATCTTGAAACCAGCAGAAAGACTCACATACCAATCATCCCTCCCAAGGCAGATGACCAGAGAGATAGCAGATCTCAAACAGCCGTGCAGGCAGACACAGGCCCTGCCCTCCCAAACCAATCATATATCTGTCCTTCTCCACATTACCAGATGCAGGATCTGCCTCCCTACATCAGTCATAAATCTGTCCTTTGGCACATCACTCATCCATCAGCAGGCTTTACTCCTTTTATGCAATATGTAATCTACAAAATTTTATGTAGACATTACACCTGGAGCCACAAGACAGGACCCAACTCAACACATCAGGGGGTTCCTCTCTTCTTCTTCTGGGAGAAGAGAGACATACCCACCCACATGCCCACCCACTATCATACACAGAGCCCTTGAAGTCTGGCCTGGGGGATCCTCTGTCCACACGCATACCTTTCATTCCGGCACACAGCTCTCTCCTTCACTTTCTGATGACTCTTCCACACAGGTAAGTTGGGCTCAGAGATGTATCCAGTCTCCTTAACTGCCCCCTTCTTGAAAGTTCTGCCTCTCTTATCCTCCCTGTAGAATCTTCTTGGATCTCTAGATTCAAAAGTATTTCCCAGAATGGGTGGAGGACAAGAATGGATATTTACTAAATGCCTACCCAATGCTGGGCATTGCAATCTTCCCATCAGGCTGGGATGGAAAAGAAGTTTCCCTATATTTAAGAACAAAGGCAATCACAGAAAGGCTGAGAGACTTGAAATAAGCCACCCTATGTCACACACTAGTCAGAGGAAGCAAAAATGGGATTAAAAATCAGAGCTGCCTGTTTCCAAAGCTTTCGTGATTTCCATCGCATGCAACCTCCCAAGGAACCCCCCCCCCCAGCTGCGTGGCATCCCTCACTCAGTGTGTTAATAAAAAGGAAAAAGCAGAGAAATGAGAAGAAAGGAGAGAAATAATTTTTATAGCATGCTCACTCCTCCCACCAGGGCACCCCGCCAATAATCAGACACTCAGGATGGGAGGGCTCTGACCCCTCTCTGTCCTGGGGAGGGACTGAACTCTGCACCCTCTTAGTTTCCCCCATTTCTGCTGTATTTCTCTTGCCAGGGCCCTCCCTGAGAGTGGGGTGGGTGGGGGTGCTGAGAAAGGCAGGGTGTGGAACCGCTCTCAGTGCCTGAGGGAGTCCTTCCCACCACACACCTGTGAGCCCTTCAACCCTCCTCCAATGACAGCTGCCTTAGACCTTCAATTTTCACAGAAGTCTATTTCTGCTGATCTTGCATTAAACAAAGACTGGAAACACGGGTCAACAACTCCAAATATTCACCTCCTTCATGCAGTTGTCTGAGGAGCCCCAACCCTTCTGTGAAAACAGCATTAGCAAATACCAGCAAAGAGAACAAGGTCTCATTCTGGACATAAGCAGTCCACCAGCTCCCCCAACCCTTGACTTCAGATAAAACTGGAATACCTCACCTTGATTTGCCAAGCCTTGTGTGGTCTTGCCCTTGCATCTCCCCTGCCTTCACTGCCATTCAACCTCTTCAAACCTTTAGTTCATTTTCCTCCCTTCCTTCCTTCCCAATACATTTGGAGTACCTATTCACTCCTGGATGCTGTGGAGACATGGTTTCCAAGGCAAACAGACTTAACATGGTTCCTCATTCCACATCCTCATGCCTGTTGTCCCTTCCCAAAGAATGCCCACCCTACTCTACCCGGATAAAATTTTTATTATCCTTTAAATCAGAAATGAAATATTAGTTTGTTTTTTTTTTTTTTTAGAATCCTTCCCTACTTTTTGCTGTCCCTCCTCAAGTTGGGGTCGAGCACCTCCCCACAGTTTTCTCTTCCTCCCCATTCCATGGCACTGCTCATCTCTGGGGTAATGGTCTGCTTGAGCACCTGCACCTTCAACTAATCTTCAAGGTCCTAGAGTTCAGCTCAAAGGCACCCTACCCCTCTGAATCCCCCTACCCTTCTGAATCCCTGCTGGGTCAGCTGGCAGTTGATTCAAACTCAGATCCTCTAAGACAAACTCAACTTCCCTTCCAAACCAACTTGTCTGGTTTTCTGCAGTTCCCCCAGAATAGTCACCAAAGCTAAAACTAAGGAGTCAACCTTGAGGCTCCCTTCTTCCTCACTCCCCACTTACAAATCACCACTGAATAGCATTGGCTCTGGCATCTAGATACATCCATCCACATCCCTGCCTCGGCAAGGTCACCACTCTCTTCCGTGGCTCCATCACGTGTCTCCAGGGCTTGTGAAACAGCCTCCTGATTCTCTTTCTGCCTCAGCCTTGCCTCCTAACAATCCATTTTCTACAACGCAAGCAGAGTAAATGAGATGAGGTCACTTGCCAGCTTAAAACCCATAAAGACCTTCACATTGCCCTGAAGATAATGTCTAAATTTTGTAACAGAGCCAATAAGACCACTCAGATGCCCGGCTCTATTTTCTGTTCTTACTCACCCCTGGTCATTCCCCCGTCACACAGTCTCTGACTAGACTCAGCCTTCGATGAATGAAACCCGTTCTTTGTGACCTTCTAGCTGTTATGGAAGTGGCTTTTCTGCCTGGAATAATTCTCCCCTCTCCTCATTGCTTGGCTGGGTGTGAATGTCACCTCATTATCGTACACCAGTCAAACTTGCCAGGCGGTGCACTGACAGAGACAACTTCTCAAGTCCTTGTGGCCCCATGGAAGCCTCGAGTGCCATGAAGTGTCTTCTGTGGGCCCACCACGGCCCAGATGTTCTCCAAGATCCCCAGCAGGAATGCCTGCTGCACCTCATTATCACTGTCCCAATAAATAACAGCAGCACTGACACCAGTCTGTAAAACCAACACGTGCATATTTGATCTGTATAAACAGTGCATATAATATGACATTTCCTTTCAAAACTCCCTTACCACTCAGAAATTCAAATGAGAGCCTGTACTACCCTTGGACTGGAGACTAATGAGGGCATCATAAATATTTGATTAAAGCTAGGCCAAATTCACGGGGTTTTGCCTCAAAAAGTTTTCAGAAGCAAGTGCTCAAAGATTTCTTGACTATCCTAAATACTTTTTGGGGGGCAGTAAGAGGCAGCTTAACACTCCAGGAATTTTCCAGCTACTTCTGCTCTTGCACAGGATGCTAGCTGCTATTTCTCTTGACTATTGACAGACACTTGGATCTCTCTCAGCTTTCAAATCACCTTCCACTTTGGACTCTTGGTCAGTGAGATTGTGTTCGCTTCTAACAGACAGTGGAGTAAGAAAAGAGCATTGTGTGCTATGTATCAGAAAACCTGCCTTGCAGCCTGGCTGGCCCAATTTGTGGCTCTGTCAGCTTGGGAAGAGGTGTTGAACATCCTTCAGCCTTGGTGTTTTCTGCTACAGATGATGAGAAAAATAAATGGTTTCCAAAATGAGGATAATTTTTGCATACTAGAAATTGTTGAAGAAAATGTAATAGATTGTAAATACTCACTAACAAGCAAGGCTAGAGGCCGAGTCACCTCAGGGAATTCTTTTTGGGGAGAATCTCCACAAATACTATGCTCAGATTACAAAATGGGTACTAAATTACCCATTTACAAAACCATCTGTATTAAGAGATTTAATGCAAACTATGAAGAAAACGCTTATTTGAAAGAGATTTTTTTTTTCACAGCAGTGTACTCTAAAATAGGAAATACCCTGAAAGCAATCTAGACAGACATTAATAGGGTCAAATTGACTGTGATAGATGCCCCTAAAAAAATCATTGTGTAGAAAATAAACTCATTAAAAATGTCTTTAATAATAAGGATGCATGTGTAATAAAATGTTAAGTGTGTGTATTGAGTACAACATCAAATAGACCAAAATAACTGAACATTTTTTTAATCTCCAAATAAGGAAAAGATTTCTAAGATTTAAAACAAAAGAGGGGCACCTGGGTAGCTCAGTCAGTTAAGCTTTCAACTTCAGCTCAGGTCATGATCTCATAGTTTATGTTCAAGCCCTGCATCAAGATCTATGCTGACAGCTCAGAGCCTGGAACCTGCATCATGTTCTGTGTCTCCCTGTCTCTCTCTACGTCTCCCCTGCTCATGCTCGGCCTCTCTCTCTGTCTCTCAAAAATAAATAAACATTTAAAAAATTAAAAATAAATAAATAAAATAATAAAACAAAAGAGAAATCACCAAGAGAATTAAAAATTAAATTTATTACATTATTCTTTTAAATACGGAAGTAAAATATTCCATAATTAAAGATCAAAGACAATGAGATAATTAAACACCGCAAGGTGAGTATCAGTTTTAAAAGAATGCAGTAGATGTGCTCCAGATCTCATACTACTTCTGAAAGGAACACAACACAAGGAATATGAAAAGAAAAAATGAATTGTTTCTTCCATGAAACCAGGAAAGATATTTTAAAGTGAAAATTAAGCTAGCACAACTGAATTTGTTGAGATGGGCTATCCATTATGGCAAAGATGGGAGACTACAGATTCTTCAAAGAATAAGGAGATGAGGGCATGGCAGAAAGTCTCCATGGACAACAGATCAGCACTCAGACCTTTTTCTCACCTCAAGTTCCCTCCTGACCTTTTTCTCTTCCATAGGTCAGCAGCATACAACTCACCCAGGAACTCCCCCATTCAAAGACAATGGGAAACCAAAAACCAATAATGGACCTCCACCAAAATCCTGGGAGGGAAACATGGAAAAATAAAAGAAGACAGTGAAAGATGCTGATATTCAGTAAGGCAATAATGAGCCTCCACATTGTCCCATTGAAAGGAATAACAACTTTTACAAAATAAAAAACCAAAGCAGAGACATAAGGATCCAAATATTAAGAAGAATAAGACAGAATAAAATAAATAAATTGGCAACGATTAAGTAAAAGCAGAAGAGAAAAATCAAGTCATCCAATAAATAATGTCATTTTGGAAGTAGTCAATAGGAAATAGGTTCTGCCACCATAATGCTCAGGGACATAGGGGACACACTTGAGAAAACCTGAACAGGATAAAAGAGAAAAAAAAACTAGCAAAAAGTTTCAAATTATAGAACAGAAAATGGTGACTACGAAAGATGACATAGGAGATCCCGTGTGTGCAAAACTGGTGCCTGGGACTAATGAGCAAAATAAATAGAACATACAAATTACCCAAAGACATAAGATAAGGAAAATGGTTTTGAAATAAATATTTAAATATACAGATAGAACGGGCCAGCAGCTCCCAGACAAGTTGAGACAGGCCCACAAGCAGAGGGCATATTTTATTAGAGTCATTACACCTTAAAAGTAAAGTTGAAATCCTATAGCCAGGGAAAAAATCAACTCATCTACACAGGAGGAAAAGATCAACCTACCTCTAGACTTCTCCTTAAAACATTGAATGCAACAGTACAATGGAACAATGTCTTCAGAATCCTCAGAGAAAGGGTGAGGCAGTAATTTTATACCCAGCCAAGATGCCCTTTTAGAATAAAGCAACAAATAACTTTTTTAAAAAATGAGTATCTCAAAGAAAAAAGTTTCAATGATCTTAAGTGAACTATGAAAAGTTATTCTGTTGCCAATCCAGAAATAAAAGAAGATTCTGTAAAATAATTGGTGTCTTTTATTATATTACTTTTTAAAAGCCAATTGAAAGAAATACTGAACAGCTGTGGGAAAATATTGCTGTCAAATAGAATGTGTGATATAAATTATATCAACCTGGACATTGAAGCTATTGAACGTAAAAGGAAGAAAGAGAGGGAAAGCCACTTCATGAATATTTCATTCTCTTCTGTTGAAAGGGCAATATCTATAATATCTAAAACCAATAAATAAAGAAAGTATACATTAGGGGCACCTGGGTGGCTAGTCGGTTGAGCGTCCAGCTTCGGCTCAAGTCATGATCTCACAGTTCTTGGGCTCAAGCCCTGCTTCAGGCTCTGTGCTGCCAGCTAGCTCAGAGCCTGGAGCCTGTCATTGGATTCTGTGTCTCCCTCTCTCTCTGACCCTCCCCTGCTCACGCTGTCTCTTTCTTTCTCTCTCAAAAATAAATTTTAAAAAAAGTGTATATTATTTAAGTGTGTGAAGCATTCACTTGGAGAAATAAAAATAATAATCTAAAAGTAACCAAAATCAGGTGATGGGAGGGTATGGGGAAGGAAATCAGGAATACCATAAATACATGGCTTTGAAAGTGGAAAGTTGATAAATACTGTCTGAAGAAATAAAAATTATGTGTGTTCTATAAATTTATAGCTATAAATATAACTACTGGAAAAAGTGAAATTGAACTCACAATAGAGCTTCCAAACTGTTAGAAAACTCACACACACACACACAAACACACACACACACACACACACACACACTCCAAAGTACATACTGACCTTAAAATATCAGGCAAAAATAAATTCAAGACAGAGAGATTTAAATTAATTTTATGTTTTTTATTTATTTTTGATAGACAGAGAGAGACAGTGCAAGCAGGGGAGGGTCAAAGAGAGGAGGACACAGAATCTGAAAACAGGCTCCAAGTTGTCAGCACAGAGCCTGATGCAGGGCTCAAACCCACAAACCATGAGATCATGACCTGAGCTGAAGTCAGACGCTTAACCGACTGAGCCACCCAGGCGCCCCAAGGTGAGAGATTTTAAAGAAGATATATATGACCGTTCTAAATGAGTACACAAGCCACAATGGAGATGTTCTACTCTTTAATATTTATACAACAATGAAAACAGTAGCAAATTTAATGTCAAAAAATGTAGTGCATGTAAGAAGAAACAGAAAAAAATAATAATGCATGTCTCTCATTCCACAAGAATAAATTTAAATGAAAAAGAGTAAAAGGAAATAAAGATGTGAATCTACAATATTTTCAAAATAAAATGTTTTAGAAAGTTAAAAATAATAAACAAATTTAGGATATAGACAACTTAAATAGCATATTGCTATGGATAGAACTAACATATGGATATTTAATACGTAGAGAATTGCATAATACAGACGATTGATTTTTTTAATGTTTATTATGTTTTAGAGAGAACACGAGCAGGAAAGGTGCAGAGAAAAAATCCCAAGCAGACTCTTTGCTGTCAGCACAGATCCCGACGCGGGGCTTGATCCCACAAACTGGGAGATCATGACCTGAGCTGCAATCAAGAGTCAGACATTTAACCAACTGAGCCACCGGGTGCCCTGAGAATTAATTTTTATACTTATCTAACAGTCAAGGTTCAAAGTTGCAATGGCAGAAGCTGTGTCTGACTGATTAAGCACAAAAAGGAATTCACTCAAAGACATGGGCAGTTCACAGAACTATGAGCTCATCTGGGAAAACACAGCAGGTGACAGGCCTACAGGAAAATTCCGAAAATCATTATTCTAAAGTGACCCGATGAGAACTTTTTCTTCACTATCACTTCAGATTCCACAAGCAGCAAAGTCCCTTTTGTCCCAGAAACTTGACCCCGTTCCACTCGCTGGTCTTAAAGCCCCAACCTGCTGAATCTCGCCTCTATCCTTCACATTTCTCAAGACGCTCACTTCCAGATGGGACCATCACTGGGGTAAGTCTGCTTGCTGGAGTCTGAGCCTGATGCCTGAGTTTTAGCTGTGAAAGGAGAAGGGAGAACAAATTTTAGGTGTCACACAAGTGAGGGACATGAGTCAGAAGGCTTAGCACACCCCAAACATAGCAAAGGTGTCCTAAAATGTCTTGGAAGTCAGAGGACCTGGCAGACCTCTGCCCCAGTGTACTGCAAACTTATCTTTGGGAAGAAGGACCATGCCTTCTTTTCAAAGTCCCATGGCATACATACTGAAAAAGTGAATAGCCAGTAGGTCACAAAGAAAATGTCACCAAAAGTCCTGAGATAGCTATAGATCACGTAGTTTCCAAACACAAGGTAATACAAATAAAAATAGAAGCATGGAAAGGATTCTACACCCCCTGGAAATTCATCAAGTAAAATACATGTACACACAAACTCTCTCTTAAAAGAGAAAGTCTCCCTCATGGTAGATCATCTTCCTAACAAAGTTACAGTTATATAAACACTAAATTCTATTCCTAAAGCTACATTTATCATAAAGTGTCTTAAAAGAATTCTAAAACATTCATATTACCAAGAAAAATGAATAAAAATATAGGAAGCATTCAACCAAAGAAGAAAAAGATCAATGGGAGAGGAATAAATGCAGACAAAAGGAAAACAAGTTATCAAAACAGAGAGTAATGAATTTGAGACAGAAAATGACAAAAAAGAATAAGTAAACCCAAAAATGTGTTGAGCAGCAACAAAGAATTAAAGAAAAAAATGTAGGTAAGCTAATCAAGCATGAAAACCTTTGAAAGGACCTAAATAAAAAATATTAGAATTCAAAACTAACCAGAAATAACAATGGAAAGGAAAGTGAGAGACCAATTTGCCTAATGCAAACAAACGTGAAATTCTTGATGACATGGATGATTTTCTAAGAAATCGTAAATGAAGAAGTTGACCCCAGATGGATAGACTATCTGCGTGGAAATAAGGCCGTAGGACAAACTGAAGACTTTTTTAGAAAGCTGTTCTTCCAAAAAGCCCTGAGCTGAGAAGCTGCCACAGGTGAGGTCCTTTGGATCTTTAAGGAATGGATTATTTCTATGTGCCTTCACTCCTCAGAAGCATGGGGAAGGAAGAAGGGCTTCTAAATTCTTTTTGTGAAGCCAACCTACAATGGATTTTTAAACCTGACAGAGGATAAAATAAAACTACAGACCAATCTTGCATATGAATATTGATGCAAAATCCTAAATAAAATATTAGCAAATAGAATCTTGCAGCACATTAAACCAGTTTGAAGATGGGAATCGAAGCACAGACTGAGCCCCTCTCTCCCTGCACCCGATCCACAGAAATGCTAGTAAAGCTATTTTTAAAACAAACAAATAAACGCATGCCCAGGAAAATAAAACAGGGTGTTCTCCGAATGCCAGACCAGTGAGAACCCCCAACAGGAGATGCTGCTTCAACATGGTGACTTGAACATGTTTCTTCCTGAAATGCCACTCACTCAGATGACAGGGAGGTATTATTTTTAAAGGCATAAGCCTGCAAGAACAAGGGAGGCGTGTATTAGTTTTATTGCTATATAGCTAAGCCTCCAAGTCTCATGACTCAACACAAAAGAAGTTTATTTCTCAATTGTGAAAAAGTGCTGTCCATGACAGTGGGGGACTTTACTCCCAAACCTTCAGGGACCAAGGGTGTTGGGGGCTCAGTGGAATCATGTGACTCCCCCAGGTGGTCCCAGACATCCTCACCCAGTGGGCAGACAAGGGACGAGAGAAGGGGACATCCTATGAGCCAGCCATGGAAGTGAGCACGCTGCTGCCCACATTGGACAGCAGGTTACTCAGTCCCAGACCCCCAGCCACCTGCGGGGAAGTCTGGAAACATGTGTGCCCTGGAACAAGTGTGTGAATGCTTGCTGAGTCCCCACTGCACTCCACCTTTCCAGTCAGCAAACACCAACCTCACTTTTCTTTGCATACTTAAAATATACTCAACCACACACCCACCCAGGAAAGCAGCCCCAAATCCAGTGTTCCCAGTTGAACCACTGCATTGAACCCAGAGTCCAGGGTGGACTGTTGGGGCTCAGTCCTCTGCCCCATCATCAGGCTCAGATGTGAGAGGCCGCAGAGAGCCAGGAAGCACGCTAGTTCATGCACCAGGAGCCCCAGAAAGGTGGGGAAGCCATCTTAAAGCCATGACTCAGGGAAGGGTAAGAGCGGAGATTAAAAGTCCCCGCTCAAGAAGAACTCACAGATTAAAATTTCAAACCACATGAAGAGAGCTTGCCTCATAAAAGTTCTATAGATACAACTAAGGGAAGGTGGACTTTGTTGTAAGGAAATGGAAATAAAATGTGCAATTGTGAAAAGACTCTAAATATGACAATAAAGTTGTCAAAGTGATACACGAATGAATAGTATACCTAAAGGAGGACAGGAGGCTATTTAGAAAAGCATAGGCAGAAATCAATTACTTACAGATATTAAACTAATTTAAAATAGCTATTAAACAAGAAACCCTGAAATTATAAAATATAGAATTGAGACCCAAACTCTACATTCAAGGTGTACGTGGGACACACTCAAAGATTGACCGTGTGAAACAGAATAAAAGCCTGAGTCATTTAACCAGAATGAATGTAGTCCAGAGAGATGAAGAGCTGGAAAATATGAATGGGGAATGAAACTACTTGGAGAAACACGGAAGACAGGGCTGGCACATGGCAGGGCTGGGTTTAGTAAGTTCTCCATGAGTAAATGAAGGAGCCCAAACATTCTGTCCACATGCGGGCAATCTGCCGGACTGAGAGCACCTGGAGAAGGACTCCCCATCCTATACACATTTGCATCCCTGTCACCCGGCACACACTACAGGATGTCAGTGAAGTGTGTCGGGTTCATGAGAACTGGGACATGTATTTATTTCCTGAGATTAAAATGCATACAGAGAGGTAGTCCCCATAAATAGATAGCCCGGCCTCCCAGCCTCCCCACTGCATAAATAATAGAGATGGCATCTACAAATGCCGGGCAGTGTCCCACACGCATTTACACATGTTAGCTCACTTAACTTTTTTGTATTTTCTTTTATTTTACAGAAAGAACAACACTTAACATGAGAGCCACCTTCTTAAGAGCTATTTTAAGTGCACCATGCATTATTGTCGTCCCCAGGCATGCTGTTCGTACAGCAGCTCACTTAATTATTTCAACAACCTCAAAAGACAGAGCTAACATCATCCCCACTTTAGAGGTGAGAACAGCAAGGTGCAGAGAGGTTGAATAAATTCCTCCTTGAGTAAGAAGTTTAGAGCAGATGCTGAATTCAGACTCTTCCTCACCAGGCTTTCGGGAGTATATCCATGTTGCCAAGCTGACCCAACCACCACCTCTTTCTCTTCCTGTGTTCTGTGTATTCTAGAGTTACGCTGTCCAATACTGCTAGCCATGTGTGATGTTCAAATTTAATTACAATTAAATAGATATTTAAAGCCAGTTCCCAGCGGCACCAACCACGTGTCCCCTCAATAGCCACACGCGCTAATGGCCACCCTACCAGACGGCACAGAGAGGGAATTTCATTGTCGCAGCAAGACTTCTAAGGCAGCGCCACCTCAGAACATAGATCCTTCAAGGGCAAAGATCATATCACACATATTTCATAATTTTTCTGGTGCGGTGAAAGTGTCAACTCCAATAATTAGCACAGTAGAACCCTTCATAAACAGTACATGTCCATTTGAAAGGTATGTCCTCATGCCCTAATGGTAGACTGAGGTGGCTTTTGGCTATAAGGAGCCATTCACACAAAGCAAATCTCCTCTGCTCATTGAGGGAAAAGGCTCCATTCTGCTGTACCACACACAAGAGTCAGAATCCTTTACTGTCTGGTCTCCTAATTGGGAGTGTTTATTGTGTTCTTTGTTCATATGGATTTGTCCTCAACAGATATATTTGACTAGATAGCAGTTCTGAAACTTCAAAACCATGCAGAGAAAGCTTGAAGACAGGATCTATCAAAGATGTTTGCAACACTCAAAGCAAAATTTTCCAGGACTGTGATTTTATTTTCTTTGGGTTTTTTTTTTTCAATAGCTGTTTCCAAATCCCATAACATTCTGATGGATTTCCAGAAGCATGTTAATCAAGACCTTCTGCTTCATTAGCAAAACACTAGAATCAATTTCAAGAGTTCATACAAACAACATATATGTAGGTCTTACTATGTGCCTGCCTTTGAGGCACTAGGGATCTAGAAGGTACCTACAATGTATCTGGTTATGCACTAGGAACTGGGCACTTGGAAATGCCAGTTATGGAAAAGGGGTGCATATCGACACCCATGCATTCCTTCATTTGTCCATTCTACCAATATGTATTAAGTATCTATTCTCTGCCAGGCACCAGGCTAGGCAGTGGGATACTAGGGGGCTCCAAACAGCTCAAATTCCTGCCTTTGTGGAAATGGTCATGGGGAACACAGTCCTAAACAAACAATATATGAATATATAATATGTCACATATCAATAAATATGAAGTAAATAAAGCAAGCTATGGTGACAGAGAGTAGGGGTGAAAAGCAGAATTTTCAACAGAGGGGCAGCAGGAAGTATGTGGCAGGGTGCTAGGAATGTAGTGAGGACGGAGCCAGGAGGAGGACATTCATGGGGACACAGAGAGAAGAGCTTCCAGTACAGAAGGCCTGGAAAGCCAACAGCCTTGTGGAGAGGTGGGTGTGGGGGGTAAGTAGGATGTGTACTGGACATGCAGGGGAAGGGATGGGAAGAGTAAGGAGAGAGGAGTATAGCAGACTGTGAGGTTGCAGACGCAATGGGCCAAAGTGAGAGAGAGGCACTAATGGGTATTGGAAGGACTTTGAAATTCATTCTGAGAGCTCTGGACAGAGTTACAGCCTCATCAGACTCACACTTTAGAGAAACCTCTCTGAACAAAAACAGACATAAGCAGGCAGGGATGGATACAAGGATATCGGTTGGAATACAACTGCAATCACCTAAAGGGAGGGGTCACTGTGTCTGGGACCAGGGTGGTGGGAGTCCTGTGGTTTGCTGCTGAGAAGCAGAGGCAGAGGAGAAAGGAGGGACGGGGTGCAGGATCAATCCAGGACCAGGAGGGAGTGTTGGTCTGGGAGTGCACCAGTGTCAGAGACACACTGAGGGAGGACACCAAACGAGGGTGTCCAGGGTCTCAGTGAAATGTGAATTTCTGATGAACAACATACTTTTCTAGTATATGTATATCCCGTGCAATATTTGGGACACACTTACACTAAAAAAGGTATCTGTTCTTCATCTGGAATTCAAATTCAACAGGTTGTTCTGTGTTTCATCCTGCAATCTGACCGACCAAGGGCACAGGAACAAGGCTGCTGGGCATACCGAAGCTAGAAGAATGGGCAGGTCTTGGCCAAGTGAGTAAGGAAGAAAGGAGTCCCCAGCTGAAGGGAATCACACCCATTCCTTCTCTGAGTTTCTGTGAGGATTCCAGAACACAGGACTCAATCTTCTGAGGGAGGGCAGCAGCAGTACACAACCTACTTTAGTGCCTCTAGAAGTCAGAAGTTAGAAGGACCAAAATTCTAGAGAGGCAGCTAAATTGTAGTTTCAAAAAGAGTTTCCTCTTAAAGCCTTCAGGATATAAGGTTTGTGTTCATTGGACACAACCTCTCTCATGGAAGAGAAGCCAAGATTCCCATCACCGTTCTCTTCCAATCTAAAGGTCTGCTTGTATAACTTGAGCCTGAGCTTAAGAACTTAGAGGTTCATCAATAATTGTGATCATCCATGCACAAACACTCAGTGAGGGTCTACCACCATATTTCCAGGGCTGCATTCAACGACTCATTCAAGTTCACCCAGACCTGCACAGCTTTGGACCTTCCTACCTCCCTCCCCTTGCACTGCCTATCCCCTGCCCACACTCCCCGACCCCCACCCAGAAAATGGCACCAACAAAGTGAGAAGAGAAGAGCTTGTTGAGAGCCGTACAAATTACCTGAACGACTGTGCAAAGATAGAAATGAATGTGTGTGATCCAGGGGACAATGAAGAAATCAGTCTGAATTGAAAAGAATGCAGGAGAGAATTGGAGCCATTGAGCACTGGGCTCCTGCACGCCCCATGCAATGGGAAGTTTGGAAGACCTTGGGGTGGGAGAAATAGATAGAACAGCAGGGAGGAAAGTGAGAGAAACATTCCACTTTCCAGAGCCTATTCACAGAGGTAGCCAGGGGTGGGAATGAGAAAACACCTTGCCTTCATGAGATTTTTATTAAGAAGCAGAAGAAGACGTTAAATAATGGCTTATTTGAGTGCACATCCTCAGCAGGGAAACAACCAATGATTTCAGAGAACTATATTATTACTTTGTGTTTGCTTATCTTTTTCTCTCCTTACCTGATAATCATCTGTAGCTCTATCTGTCTTTTTAAGGACATGTGAGAAAATGGAAAAGGTTACAGAGGACAGTCAAAGAATTGCATATTATTACCTGGCTTTCCAGAGCTGACTGTGCAATTGTTTGTTTTTGATGAGATAACAATGAAGATAGAATTGTTCAGAGCAAATGCTGCTCTCATTTCATCAAGCCATTCCTCACTGTCCCACTCTCACGTACAGCTGCCCCTCCCACCACTGAAGACTCTCAGGGACACCAGAGCCACTGCCAATGGAGTGATTGGTGAGAGGTAAAGCCTTTCTTTTTGACCTCCATGCCCATTGAGACCAATGAAATTCCAGTATTAGTGGGGTGGTGCTAATTTCTACATACCAGGTTCTTATATAGGGTTTCCCCAATAAGCCCTGTTGCTGCCCCCCTTTGTACCTTAAGTATGTTGGCCCTTCCCAGTGAAACACCCACCTGTCTGCTCCCAACCTACCTGCACTCCTCAAATGTCCTTTTCTCTCTGTGATGCTTTTCTCTATCCCCCCAAGCATATTTTGCCATTGCCCCCTTGGTTCCATGGATACAATACATTTCACACTTTAAGAAAATGGTTCCAGGGGCTCCTGGGTAGCCTAGTCGGTTAAGTGACCAACTTCGGCTCAGGTCATGATCTCACAGCTTGTGGATCGGAGCCCCACATTGGGTTCTGTGCGGACAGCTCAGAGCCTGGAGCCTGCTTCGGATTCTGTGTTTCCCTCTCTATCTGCTCCACCCTAGCTCACGCTCTGTCTCTCTCTCCAAAAATAAATAAACATTAAAAAAAAGTAAAAAGAAAAAAAATAAAATGTTTCCACTTCCCTGTTTCCAGGTCTTCCTTCCATTAGCCCATGAGGTCCCCTGGGAAGGGGTCATAGTCTCTGTATTTCCGGATGCACAGAGTAACCTCTCCTTGGATTTTTGTGCAATAAATATATAAATAGCAAAACATGAGAGTTTACCAGGAATAGAGGAAGAATATTATTCTAAGAGTGCTCTACATGCTGTAGAACAGGCTTTCCATCTTATCCTTATGATGCTACTAGATGCCTTTGCATTTTAAAAAGACTCGTGTTGATTCTTTATGAGCCAGATTGCAGAAGAGAAACCCATACCATTGTAAGGAAGGGAACAGCCCTTCATGAAGTTGGCCCTCTCTATTGTCTTCAGTCTCACCTGGAATGCAGTACAGCCTCATGGGAAAGACTGTGGGCTATGGAGTCCAAACGTTCTGGATTCAAACACAAGCTCTCTCACTTCAATCCTGTGCAACCTTGGAGGACTGTAAGAAGTCCTTTGTCTTTGTCTGTAAGAAGAGGAAAATGAAAGGATGAACTCTACAGGAATCTCATGAGAGTAAGGAGAGCTAACACAAATAAGGCTTATCCCAACACCAGCTGTAGCAGTGTTAAAATACTGGACATTATAATCGGTGCCATCTTTTATTTTCATTCAAGCAACTCTATTGATTAATTCATCTCGTCAGCAAGCCAGCAGATGTAGCTTCATACTACATGGCTGTCATCACGTGCAGAATGGTTTTCATAAACCCATGAAAAGTTCTTGGGCTCCATCCAGAACCTCTTTCCCTAATCCCTGCTGCACTCCACTGCCCAGACCAACTCCCTGCCTTCTAGGATCCCCTCTCATGGCTCCTCCTCCACGGATGCCTCTGCCTTTGATCTGATGACTTACCCACTGACTGGCTTTCAATTCCTGGTTTCCAAACTTGATCACGAGATTGGTTTGGCTGCTTCCTCACCTGCTGTAATGCCCCCAAGTATTATATCTGCTCTAGGCCAGGCCCTGAGATCTTAAACCAAGAAAGAAATTTAGAGTAGATTGCTTATGTAATTCCTTGCAAGTAAATAAAGAGTTACTGAGATGGAGAATTTCATAGCTTCTGCATTCTCTAGAAGTAAAATCATCTTTTACAGATATATAAATATGGACAATCTTTTGGAATATAGATAATCTTCTGGAAGTGATCTGCCAGTTTATTTATAACTGGGTTAAGAGGGATGTAGGAGTGGGGTGTGGTGTGTAGCAGACATTGGCCAAACACTCACCGTTACAGTTACTCACTGTTGGTAACAAACAATCCCAAAACTCACTGGATTAAAACAACAATTTCTTGTTTTTAGAACCTATGGTTCTGTGAATTAATAATTTGGAATATATAGAGAACATATATATATGTAATACTATCATAATATCTCTTTAAGTCTGCCAAAGACTTCCAGAAATTATGATTAGATTAGGGAAGGGGAAATCTTAACTCAGATTATATTAATTAAAATGTACAAATGGATTCTGTGGCTTAGCAACAATGCCTATCACCAGTTAACCTGTAAATTGATAACCAAATTTGTACATCAGATATGTAGAGTTGTTCCAGAAACCAACCCTGCATTATTCAAGGAATCCAGAAAGAATAGGCAATGGAATTATGCTGATTTTTAAATATAATTTTCCAGCAGTTTAAGAAGAATAAGTTTTTCATTTAAAAAGCCAGCAGGATAAGCAGGCAACAAAGTTCTGTTTTAGTTGGAAATCAGTGGGTGGGAATATAAAGCCATGGGTTTTTTTTTTTTTCCTCCTAAATGGAGCTAGAGAAGCAGCAGATCTAAAAAGTTGTAATCAGCCAAATTTCTTTTTTTATATAAATATATGAGTAAAAAGTTGGGGCTTTCTTTTTACATTATATTTTTTAATTCAACGTAACAGTAGCAAACCGCCTTGGCTAATCTCAGTTCCTTTTCCTGTATAAAAATCTTTCTTTGGGGGAGATCAAAAGCAACTCATTTGAAATCCCATAAACCTTGGGAAATCAGGGATTTAGGAGGACAAAATAGCCCGTGGCCATTTGCATATGAAAGTAAAGGGGTATGATTATCTACTGGTATCTCACCTGTTCCCATTCCAAGGGGACCTAGGTAGGGTGGCTCTGGGGCACCAGTTCCCTGGGTTGAAACTGGGGAAGCTGTCAAGCCAGGGATGGATAAGATGTGGTGGATTATGTGAGGAGGCTGAGAGTGGACTGAGCCCGGGGAGAAGTACAACCAGGGATCTGAGAGAGGCAGGTGGGGCTCAGGCCCAGGAAGACAGTGTCACTCAACAGCTGCAGAATAAGGATTGGAATGGGTCGTATTAGCCTATGCCTTTCACTAGCCACTATCCTTGGACCAATGACTAGACCCAATTTGTTCACCTACCAAATAGGGCTTACAATGCCTACACATGGTTTGACAATGAAGTAAGGCAAATGCATATGAAGGGCTTGCTTAAATACCTGGTATGTAGCGATGTCCAATGAGTGATCTAAGAGGCCATGGCAAGTCTGAAATTGGTCAATGAACCAATAGCTCAAGATCCTTCTAAATGCCCTGTCAGGGCAGGAAGTGAAAAGCAAACTGGGAACATCTCTGGGGTGTTTATAACACACGGTTGTTAGGTAAGGGGGGTGGGCACTGATTTGGGGCAGCTGCTGCCACACCCAACATAACAATGGCATTGAACAGGAAGGTGCCGCCTTTGAGGTCACTCACAGATCTCTTCCACCTGTAGCCTGTGTACATATCCATTTTGCGTGTACATGTAAGTGTGCGTGCAAGTCTGTGCACATGCACATGGCACAGGAACTATTTAACAAATCTTATCATAAGTTCACTAAGGTGATTTGCCATAGAAACCCTGAAGTGAATCCTTTGGACAAGGAGAGGATCTTCTGGTCAAGTCATTACTCAAAGCATACTTTTTGCTTGGTGCACTTTTCACTGTGTGCTCGTTTTATGACAAAGTAGTAAAAAGCATATGGACACTCACCTCATAATATGAGGATGAAAATTCTGGCTCTTCAACTTATTTTTTAACTTTTTTTTTAAAAGTTTATTTATTTATTTTGAAAGAGAGAGAGAATCAGCAACAGTGGGGAAGAGGGGGCGGAGAGCGTGAGGAAGAGAGAGAGAATCCCAAGCAAGATCCACACTGTCGGCACAAAGCCCAGTGAGGGGCTCGAACTCACGAACTGTAAGGTCATGACTTGAGCTGAAGCTGGAGACCTAACCGACTGAGCCACCCTGGTGCCCCTGCCTCTTCAACTTATTTAAGACAAGTGCCTGAACCACCCCAAGCCTCAGTTTTCTCATTAAAAAATTTTTTTTAATGTTTATTTATTTTTGAGACAGAGAGAGACAGAGGGTGAGCAGGGGAGGGGTAGAGAGAGAGGGAGACACAGGATCGGAAGCAGGCTCCAGGCTCTGAGCTGTCAGCACAGAGCCCGATGCAGGACTTGAACCCACAGACTGTGAGATCATGACCTGAGCCGAAGTCAGACGCTTAACCGACAGAGCCCCCCAGGTGCCCCTCAGTTTCCTCATTTTTGAATGGGGCTTGATTACAGCATGCTCCTATGTTACCATGTTTTTATTAGGATTGAATCCCTCTCCACTGCCTTTCATACAATTTGTCGCCAAGTCCTATAGATTCTACAGCCATCATGTGTGAGAAGCCGTGCTTCCTCCCCTTCTCTCACTGCCCCTGTCCTGCTTGAGGCTGTCACTCATGCATGCTGTGCTTTCAGTGACAGCCCCCAGCATGACTTCCTTCCCCCATCCATGTCCAACTGCAAGGAACCCCAAAAAGCATCCAGAGCTAGTTTGTCAGCCTTCCGCAGCTCCCCAAGGCCAGCCCTGATCTTGCCTCATTTTGCCTGTTGCCTCATCTCGGTGTCCCTCTCAGGGCCCCAAAACCCATCTACACAGGTCTTCTCCCCTCCTCCCATCCAAAGAGCCCATGTTCTCTCTGGTTACTCACACTATGTGCTTTTTAAAAGATGAGTAGTTTATATCCGTTACACCAAACACACCAAGGCTGTCCGGGACTAGCATCTTTTCTGGTTCTATATTTCCATTTGCCTAGCTAAGTTTTGCACCTAGTGTGTGCATAATACATGCACATTAAGTTATAAAGGAGAAAGCCCAGGTCCCTCTAAAGGGCAAATATTTTGGTGCAAATTCAAGATTTCTTGAGTTGAAAGTTACTCATCCAAGAATCTCCCAGGGAGAGATAAGCAAGCCCTACTCCTTGAGTCGTCTATAATTAGACTATGACAAATAGGTTCAGAGCATGTCATAAAGAGTAATCTCTTTGTGAGCAGAAGTTCTCTTGTCCTTGAGGTACTTTCTGTGTCACTCTAATCTTATATTCTAAAATCTTGGATATATTTCTGTCAAACGTAGGCAACTCTTGATTTCCTTTGCTGTGGGTGGAAGTAGAGATGTGAGCAGTCCCAAACATCAGAAAAACCCACAATTATATATGTTCAGCTATCTGACAATTCATGTATATTCAGCACGATCGGTACTCCCTTCTTGAGCTCCAAACATGTGCAAAGTACAAATTTATTAAAAAAAGAAGAAGGGGGATGGGCAGATACAAATGTGATAATTAGCCACTTTGACCAGACCATTAGGTGATCATGAATATATGTGGAAAGTGCCACTGAAAAGATAAATGAGGATGGACAATAGAGAGGCCTGAATGCCAAACTGAAGAACGATGGGTCTGCAGTGGCATCTCTCTTAGCAGATAGTCACAGGAATGATGCCCTTGCAGTGTAACCTCTGCCGTCTCACAGCAATAAGGCTCATGGCTTGAAAGAAATTGTGTTCAGGTCTCCACTTTCCCTCTGTCCTGAGATGGGACGATCACAGATCAGGTACTTCTCAGCTCCAAGGTCTGGAAAAAATGCTAGCATCCGAAGGAGTTGACCTTGGATCTTGGGTTCTGAGAAGTACTTCAAACCCTCCAGGGGTAGAAGCCTGGGGGGGGGATCTTGCAGAGCAGGAGTGAGAGGGATCAGGAAGCTGCAGGTGCCTGGTTTGGTCAACAAACACAGAGTCCACTGGAAAGGGACTGCAATTTATAGCAATAGACATTGGTCGGCTCCACTGGGGCTCCCAGTTATTTGTCTTGTGGCTTTGGGTCCATCATTAACTCTCTGCGCCTCTAATTACTCATCTGTAAAATGGAAGGAAATGAACATTCCTGGGTTAATGGACTTTTTCTCCCAAAAATAGCATCTTAAAAGGACGTAAGCCCATTTTCTCAATGATCAATTATTCAAAAAAAAAAAAAAAAGGAAGGTAAATCTGAATTCAAGATCTACCACTACAATTTCTACCCAGAGGAGCATACAAGTAGGTCCAGGTTAGGGGACATCCAGACGGGGAGACCATCAGGGCCTCGACAGAGTAGGATGACTGTGCACTAACGATGAAGGTGTTGCGTAATCCCTGATCTTACCTAGAACAAATCAAGGCTGTGCATGAGGGGAGCACCAGACGGTTCTCTAAGGTTTGAGATCACAGGGCTGAGGTATGTTTTCTCTTACAACTGCTTTATCATCCACACAGTTTCATATACTCTGAGTGATGGGTCATCATTACTATTTTTATCCAGAGTTTCATCCCTGGGGAAGCACATGACTATGGTCCTTCATCTAATTTTCTCTTCTGTATATTTGTGAATATGTGTTTACCTGTGCCCCATATCTTGCTAGAGAGGATTGAAGGCAGTTTAAAACAAATACAGGGATGACACGTTCAGAAGATAAAATGAAATTGAAAATAGAAACAAGAAAAAAAGGGACATGCCATTATCTGTAATACGAGTTTAGACTACTTCTGCCCCAAAAGCTCCTGGCAGCCAAGGCAAAGAGGAGAACATGAACAATCCTTCGCTTTTGTGATCGGAACAGAAGACGGCCAGTTCTTCAGAGACTCTTTTCTTAGTGCTAAACTCAGAGAGGACGGTTTCTAGGGATTCCATTCTAAGAGATGAAGTCCAAGAGGAGACAGTGGGCCCAGCTGGACTAGGAGACAGGGAGCAGGAAGAGCTTTCTGGGGAAAGGAGAGCTCAGGACCCTGTTGAGGATGACCAGAAGTGGATCAGGAGACAAGGGTATTCAGGAAGGAAATCAGTGGGTGTGGACACCCAGAAGTGAAGCAGTCACCCACCATGGCAGCCCACTAAGTTCATTTGCACACGTGGGTGCCCATCAATATTTGCCCAGTGGAAAAAGCTAAGAAGAATGTGGATAAGCCAGTCAGAAAACAAAACCAAAGGACTAGTTAGCTAAGAAATTCCACCAGGCTAAACATGTCTGCCAGTGCAGTGAGTCTGTGTTGTTGAATAATGTGATGTTCACAGACTTTATGCTAAAACACACTTTGTCTTTCCCTTGCTACAATCTTTATCTAAATAGTACCAAGTAATATGGCTCTTTAAGGAATCACCTAGCACCTTAATGCTTCCCCAGTAGGCACTGATGTCAGAAAACTCTTGGAGGGGAGGTGACACAAGGCTGCCTCCCGGGTGACAAATCCAAGCTGACTTTTTGAACGAGCAAAATAGAAAAACTCCCAGAGCACCTCGTTGATTAGCTAATACTGAGTCTCAGTAACTGAGTTTGGTCAACTTCTTTTTTGCCAACATGATGATGTCTCAGATGAATCCTGGGGTAGCTGAGTTAATAATAGCTAATATTTCACTTAACAAGCAAACAGCAATCAGGTTGCTGTTCACTTAACAAATTAGGAAACCTGGCTTCTGCTTCACACCAGGTCACAGGGGTGTGACCAAGTGACAATACCCGCATCTCTCAGTCCCTCTCTGTCCATTGTCCCCGCTCATCACAGGTGATTCTTTCCTTCTTCTCTCCCCAGCTCTCCCTCATCCCTTTTTACTTCCTTTCTCTCTTCCTCTCTCTGTTCTTCCCCTCCCCCACTCCTCCTCTCTCAAAACATTTAGGATATGTGCTTCAGCCTCAGTGTTTCAAATGTCACATTGGCATGTCTACAAAAAGGTCGTTTTCCACTCATTCTGCTCCCTACCAGGAAAGCACATTCAATGCAATTTCTTACATATTATTTCAGCCCTGGGGAAAAACATCACTTACTATGTTTTTGATAATTTCTTACCCATCTGTTTCTCCTTTTATCTCAATAAACTGTATATTGGATGCAGTAGGCAGAATGAGATCCTCCAAAGATGTTCATAACCTACTTCCCAGCACGTGTGACCCACAGCTGTCAGCTGCCAGCCAGTGAGCCCTGCAGACTAGCTCTCCAAAGACGGGAACTGCCAAGAGAATATGCATTTCGTGAGCAGCTACTAGCTCCCCTGCAAGCCTTGACGACTGTATCCTGTGTTTTTGCAGCACATGGCGACAGGTTGGTGCCTGAACTCTGAATTTCATTTAGCATTTAATTAACTGGAATAGACCAAGGACTCCATGGCAGCCCCCGATTGCAATCTGTGGATGGATGAGCATTTTTATCTGAAAATGATGACCAGCTTATCTTCTGTCGTGCAGCTATCACATGTGATATGTATCTCTCGTTATCCCAGCCAATCAAACACAGAAAGTTTATTAAGATTCTATCATTCGAAGTTATCACCAATGATAGGATTTTTCATCTGAATGTGCTTGTGCGCAATACCGTATTTTGTCTAAGAGACCCTCAAGGAGAATGAGAGAAGGAAGGTTATTATTTAGGAGAGAACAATGAATCTACCGTCCATGACCAAGTCATTTAAAGAGTGTGGCCACCCAGAGAATTATAATAACCAGATCACGTAAAAAGAAGTCTGTAACTCCCTTTATTTAAAAAAAAGAGTTGACAAGGCTACAGAATAATATAAACAGAGAAAGAAATTAGAGTGATCCTACAGTAAGAAAGGAAAAAAAGCTATTGCTTAGGTGAGTAACTGGAAAGGTAAGCCAATGGTTCTATATTTTGCTACAAATGGGTTCTGAGCTTCCTAGAAACCATGGAAAAGAGAAATGTGATCAGCCCTGAGATTTTTGGGGATCCATGAAATGAATACAATCCTTTATTTAGGAGAAGCTAGTTTTCATTTAGGTCACTTATGAACAGAAAATTTGGAGAAGAACTCACTCACTCAAACACTGGGATATTAATTCATACAATCAGCAAATGTCTCTTGAATTCTCACTTACTGGCCATCTCATTGGTGCTTGGTTTTCAGTGTTAAGTCAAACTTACCTGTTCTCCTGGTGTGGATAAGCCACTCTGTGTGACAAGCAGGAAGTGAGAAAAGGCAGTAAAATGGGAGGGAACTTCCATGGAGGTTTGCACAGTATCAACCAAGGACTCAAGGGTGAGGTTGATCTTCTGGTCTTTGTGCAATTGGGTAAGTTTTCACAGACAGGACCGAAATTTAAAGAGAGACATTCATCTAGATGATAAGGAAGATGACCAAGGGAAGGCAGGCACTGAGACAGGACAATTATCCATAATGACCGAGGTCCATAAAAGAGATCATTGTTAATTATTAGCCTCTCTTCCGGGCTGAAAGCTCCTTGAGACCACTTACGACTTTGGTCTCCAACGTCACACTTCCAGCATGGACTTGGGCATGCAGTGGATGGCGAGCATATTTCTAACAAAAGAAACAAGAGATGTGCTGAGGAAAGCCTTGGTGATCTGGAGACGTAGTGAATGTCATGGGGCTTGGACAACCAGCATCTCCTGTTGACCTTAAGATCTCACCTAAAAAAATTGGGCAGCAATTTTGAACTTCAAAGCCTGTTCAAAAGATTGCATAGAGGATCTTATTAGTTTTCCAGGGACCTTTTGAGTGTATAAGACCATTTCACATTCTTGATTTTAGTGATGCCCACAAACATCTGGTGGGGGGAAGAAGAGCCTGGTGGGATGTGGGGCTGGAGAAAAGACTGGGGGCAATAATTCTGCTCTAACTCCTTCTGCATTACATTGTTTTTGCAGTATATGTGTATCTGCCTCCCCAGTTAAGCCGAGAGCTCTGAGCCAGGGACAGCATCTGCATTTTCATGGCAAATTCCAAAAACCTTGGGTAGAATCCGTTGTACCACCTGGGAACTGTGTGAGCCTTGGGCAAATAAATAATTAAAACTCTCTGAATTTTAAATCATTCCTCAGTCAAATGTGGAAAGAATGAAATTTGCCCATGTGCAAATCAAAACAGCTGCAGTCCGGTGTCCTCAAACTCAATGGCTAACTTCACTTCCACAGAGTCTTCCATCACCCCCTCTCCACCCTTCTAACTGTCACTACTAATTTGGGAGCAGTTCTGAAGGACTCTGTTGTCCTCATTTCTATTCATTCCCCCCCCTTCCCCCATTCCCAGGAAAGTAAGGGTGGTAAGCCTCCCAGCAGGCTCTCCACCTTCAGTCTCTCATATCTTTCCAGGACCCCCAGATTCCCACCCTTTCTTCATCATCTTTGTTGTCCTGACTTTTTACCTAGTTTGGGGACCTGTTCCCTGGATTTTTCTACTCTCTATTTCTAGAGCCGCGGGGCCCACTTTGAATGCTTCTGGCTCTGCCTCCTGGTTCCATAACTCTTTGCTATTACCTCAAAACCTCTGACAACAACCCCTCCTCGGAACTCATTAACACGGTTTCCCCGTTAATTCATTAGCGCTTGGGAGCCCCAGTGATGATCTTTCTCTTCCCCCCGTGGTCTCTGCCCTTACAAATTTTATTTCTGAGGTTTCTCTCACGTTCCACTTATTGTGACATCATTTATAAAGTTCTCCCTCGACAGGAGAGGAGTCAAAAATAACTATATATCATTTTAAATTGCTCTGGTTGGTAACTCTACATTTTAAGAATATCAAGGAAAAAAAGTGTCTAATGACAGGGCTACAAGTGGATAAAGAGCTGACAGGGTAATTGCATTACCAGATGCTCCCATACACCAGTTAGCTGCTTTCCTGGCCTATTTGAAGCAACGGGTGTCAGGTCAGTAATTAGGCTCTCGCAGACAAACTAGAAGTGCCATCTGATCTCTGAACACCCCCATCACTCTCATTTATGCCAAGTTCAATATGAAACACACCGTCACCATCCTTCTCCCTCAAGGCTGCCAAAAGTTCCCAGGGACATCTCCCCCCACACGCCCACACAAGTTAATGAAGTCAATGCTTCCTCCGCATGTCAGAGAACTTGCTCCCCGGATGGCAGTACTTTGGTGCCCGTCAACAACAAAAACACCCAACAGCAACCTTGGCTCCACTTTTTGATTCTTTTCTTCTGACTGTAGGTTGGCTGACATTTTCACACTCAGGGCTTCTTTGTGTTAATTTCTTTGTTTGATTTCCTAATGCAGTCAACTCTTTAGAACAGCGCAAAGAGCAGAAGAGCCTGGAGAGCTGAATTTAAGTCCCACAAGAGCGATTAACTTGCTCTGGAGCACTAGTTGGGATCTGATGCCAGCCAGACTTGTCCACGTTCACTGACCCAGGGTGGAGTCTATGGGGAAATAATGGGAGTAGGGCCAGACTAAGCCATGAGACAGTGGTGTACTGGGAAGGTATCCTGTCCACCATTCCAGGTTAAGACTCCTAAAGAAACAGCAACCGCAGATAATGGCCCAGGTAAGCCATCTCTTTTAGACAGAGGGTGTTAAACTCCAATCTGAAGATGGCAATGATGAAGAAGTCATTTTTGAAAGTGTTTGAAAGCAGTCATCCTTGAAGAAGTCCATTAGTAGGCTTCAGAGCTGGTCATCGGGCCAAGGATGGTCAAGAACAGGTTATCAAATAGGATGACAGAGTCTGCTAGTTTTCTCCACCCAAACTGGATTACTCTTTTTTCTGATAATAAACATCCTTGTTTCCTTTTGATAAATTTAATTTTTTTCATTATCAGTGTGTATGTTCAAGTAAGGTTGATGTAACCCCATTCCCAGACAGCAAGAGATGAGTGTTATCCTCACTCTGGCTCATCAGAGAAAGACTTGGAATTATTAAGGAAAGGATGCTTTCTATATGGTGAGGTTTCTAAACTCAGGGTTTTCTGGAGCCACCAGAAGCAGAGATATCACTTAAACAAATAAAGCCAGCATGGAGCAGAAATGAAGAGGTACCAAGCCTGAGTGACATCATGCAACTCCTAGATGCAACCATGCCTGAAACAAGAGCACCATTGGACTTTCCAGTTATGGGATGAAACTAATCTCTTTTTATTTAGTTTAAGCCAAGCTCAGCTGGGTTTCCTTCCTTGACAGAGGAATGATCCTAAATAATAGTGTTAGATAGAACTCAGCCCTAGAAGAATTGACTACTGGTCAGCTCTGTTAGAAAGGGACTAGGGAACATTCAGCTGTCAAAGCTAAAAATGAGTGTAGGTTCCAGAACTAAGCAGAAACAGAGAGACCTAAACTAAGTCAAAAAGACATAGTCAGCGGGGTTGATTCTGAGTCAAACAGTGTCAGGGTCTTTAAATGCCTTCCACTTAGGTCGGGACAGGATAGGTCTCCTGGTTGGGCTTGGAGCCCAGCTATAAAGGAGCAGATGCTGGTTGCCATATTCACACTGACCCAGGAACTTTGGATAGGCTATTTTCTTCCTGGGTTTCTCCAAATGTAAAATGAAGATGTTAGATTGTCTGCTTTTTAGCTGCCTAAAAACTAAATCTCCTTGAAAACTATCATCTCCAGCCCCTAAAAACTGTAATCTCCTTCTCCTATCTAGCCCCAGTGTGCAGCAGTGGTGAAACCAGAAGATATAATGCCCAAGATGGCTAAGAGAGTCTCAGAACAATGGTTCTTGGGACCAGAATAAAGAATTTTTGAGAGCAAAGGGTCTGGCTTCTATCCCCATTGTGGAGAGTTTTCGGTCTTTCTCTTACCTTTCAATCAGCCTTCCAAACAGCTACCCAGGAGAGTTTCCAATGAGATCTTATTGTTTCTCTGGCTCAAATTTTTCAGTGGCTACAAAATACATTAAGTCTCCGTGAAGACCATGCTTGGCCAAAAATAGCATTTAGAAGCTATAAAGTTAGAACATTCTGTCCACTGAAAATTTGAAATTTTATGAAACTCTCATTATAATGCTTTCTTATATTCTTTAAAACAAAGACATAAGTGGCATCTATAAATGTTATGTGCTATGATTTTCTATGGTGTGAATTTTATTGTATTTTTGCTTAATGTTTCTATAAAATCAGAAGAGAAGGAACAGATTTGGAAAGATAGGATGTGTGCTGGGGGTATGTGTCACGACGTGGGTATAAATGCATGATGGCCTCTGACTGTTATAATAGAGTCTTGTTGCCTCAGCCCAGTCCTGACATCGAATACGCTGTGTTGGCTCAAGTTCTTAACAGTCCTGAAAGAGATTACTTGGCTCCTTAATCATTTGGAATTTGAACAAAGAAGCATCTTTGCTGGTCATGAACATGGTTTCCCACAGAGATCTTTGGGCTTCTGATTTTGGGGAGGAACTCTTAAAGACTATGAGCAGGCCCTGTGTGCAGCAACCTCAGTCATGGTTCAGAAGTCACCAGGAAGACAGGTTCCCTTGTCCACTACTCTTAAATAATGAGGCCATTTTTCAGAGCGTTCTATAAACATTAGCTTTTCATGGTGCCCTATAGGAAACATGCTCTAAACGATTAAGTTTTTTGCCAGCCTCTGAGCTGGATATTGAGGATGCCAAGGAGAAGCTTTTTAGAGAAGACAAAAACTCTGTCTTAGGAAGACAGAACCACACATAGCCCATTTCAATACGATGCAGTGAATGCAGTGACAAAGGTACCCACAGAGTACATGTTGAAAATACAATTTCAGGATGGTGGGGTATGTGTTTCCAGTGGGAGAATGAGGAAACCACATTTTTGAGAATGACCCAATGCAACTTGCTATTGTTGAATTAAAGGAGAAGATTTTCGATAGAGTAAATAGTTTCCATGACAAAGGCTACCAGTTACCGATGGGGCTGGTTTGGATGATCCTGTGGAAGTAGTCACTTCTGGTCTTACTAAAAAAAAAAAAAAAAAACTTTAAACTATCTTAAAACACTTTGATTTTTAAATAAATACACAAGATTAAAGGACTGTGCAGCAACAACGCACACACACTATGACTAGGAGTGGGCATAGACCACTGTGGGCAGAGCCTTGTAAACCCATGGAGGATGGAGATTAATGCATGGGTCCTCCTGGCATGGAGGCAGTTCATTTGCTCCTCCTAACAGGTGATGAGTTATCCCCTAGGTCAACCCTGGACATAGCAAGAGGAAGCAAAGAGTTGGGGGGGGGTGCCATGAGAAAAGTAAGCAAATTACAAGATTATTAAACCTATGAGATTTTGAGTATAGTCCCTCTCATTGTTTTATTTGCAATGCCTGAATGAGTTCAAAGATCAGGTTTACAAAGTTTATGAAATTGGTTCTGTTCAGCCTGGTGCAGAGCATACCAGTTGAGAATAGACCAAATTCTTTAGCCAATTAACAACAGCTTAAATGTAGAAGGGGGAGTCCCTTCCTTCTCCAAGCACCTCTTAAGAATCCCCACTAGAAACCAATTAATGAATGGATGTTAATAATGGGTGAGTCAGAAGAAGAGTTTCCTGGGGTGGGGTGGGGGGGCTGATGTCAAAGGAGCCATGAGGGGTTATTAACATAGCCACAGAAAATTAAGCAAAATAAAAGGAACGTCAAGAAAAAAAAGAATTACTAGGATTTGCTGTAATTTGTACTATCTTCAAATTTTATTTTTTAAAAGTTTATTTGGGTGTGAGAGAGAGGGGGGAGAGAGAGAGAGAAAGAGAGCGATTGAGACTGAGAATCCTAAGCAGGATTCGTGATGTCAGCAAAAGCCTGATGCAGGGCTTGAACTCATGAACCATGAGATCATGACCTAAGCTGAAATCAAGAGTCAGATGCTTAACCCACTGAGTTGCCCAGGGGCCCCTTAATATTTTATTTTTAGACCTAACATATAACATATAGAGAAAAGAAGGAAGGAGCATGGTGTTAACTCACTTGATTTTGAATACAAGCTCAGAGTTTTATCAGTCAGTCCCTCAGTTTTCCGATTCTCAAGTTCCTCTTTCCTCTCCAGTAAAGTGGGGTTAACAAAGCCTCACTTCACAGGGTTGTTGTTTGGATTAGAATTGAAACAATCAAAACAGCTGGCCAAGTGCCTGGACCAGAGTCAGCATTCAATCAGCAATAGTCAATATTATCACTGTTATGCTCAAATTCCTTTTGGTAAAACTTGGACCACAAAGTAAATATTGACCCTCTAATCCATTGGCTTTCAGCCCAAATTCTTAAGCTAAATTGTCTTCTGTTTCACCAATTAAAATTCAGAGATATAAAGACCCTAGATTTCTGTCCCTTTTAATCTGAAGGTCACAGGATTTGTTCACATGAAGATGGTAGAGAAAATGCATTTTTACTTTACTCAACTCCCAAACCTTACTAAAAATGGCAATCTTTTTTTTTTAAAAAAAAGAGTTAGAAAAAGAGAGAAAATATGCCATCTGTAAATGATGTAACAGAATTACCACCATCTCAAATCATAATCTGTGGAACACACCAAAATACCACGTGATCTAAACCTAGGTGGTGAAGGGTGCTGAACAAAGATGCACTCCACCTTTGATCTCAAGCAGAATTTATTGTCCCTAAAATGTCAACCTTTTGAGCAGTGCTGTCAATGCTTATTTGATTAGGATCTAGGGTTGCATATAAAATGCAGGAGAGGTGAACAATGCCCTTTTAGAGACCCCATTCAGGAACACGGGTTGCCTAAAGAATAAGCCCTAGGAATGATTATGTCATTGATCAGTGATGAATGATAGCTGTCATTGATAACTTATGAATACAGGAAGAGGTCAAGGGGGGTTCCAAAAGGAAGAGGAAGCAGCAAATTCAAGAATGTAAGTCAGAGAATCTGTGGCCTTGCTGTTAGCCACAGTAGCATCTCAGATGTTGAAAACCGAAGCAAGACATCCTCTGGGATGAAAGAAGTAATAACTCTTCTGACTAGAAACAAAGATTCTGTTTACCTAGAGCTGAAACTACCGTCAGTCAACTTGCTCTTGCCCTGTCTTCTTTATAACATTTGTCCGTAGGTAGCCTGAAAAAGTTTAACCATTAAAAAATGTTAACAATACCAAAAGAAGAGAGAAGAAACAAAAGATATGTATGTGTATTACAGGAGGAGTAACCCATGTCAATGGGAAAAATAACTCTATATAGTTTGGAAGGGATTTCTCTCTACATAAATAAGTTAAAGGAAGCCGTATGGTGGTTCAAAGAGATTATCACACACACACATGCACACACACATACACACATGCACATACACACACATGCACACACACATACACACACGCACATACACACATGCACATACACACATGCACACACACACACTGTTACTCTAGAAAAGAAAGGAGTGAAAAAGAAAATGATATGATGGATGAAAGCCATTTTAGAAGCAATAAAACATAAACACAAGTGATGTAGAAAAATTAGGAGTAATTTTGAAGAAATCACACAAGATAAAATGAAAGAGAAAAGCAACAAAAATGATCATGCACAGGTTCATGCATTTAAAGAGCTAAATAAGAGCCAATATATGTAGAATTGGTGCTTCTGGGGAAAAAAAAATCCCAAAAGCTATTCAATGACATCTTAAAAGACAATTTTCTTAGATACAGACTAACATCTACAGAGCTAGTAATACATTATACCTCAAGAAGAAAATAATACAACACGATCAACATTAAACTAAATCCCAGTGAAATGACTGACCCTCAAAAGGGTAAAGAAAAAAAGCTACCTTTTTTTAGTTAGTTAGCTATCATGAAGCTATCTAAACAAGAGAAGCAAGTTACTCAGAACTGACCTCAGTTCTCAGGGACAGAAGAGAATTGATCATCACAAACACATTTCTGAGGGAAACACTGTACCCCCCAAATTGCATACAAAGTCACAGGAACACTCAGCCATGGCAATAATCCATACCACTAAGGCTGTCATAGGGAGGGACTACAGCAGCCACGAGTCATTCTTTAAAAACATATGGCAGGGGCACCTGAGTGGCTCAGTCGGTTAAAGCGCCCGACTTCGGCTCAGGTCATGATCTCGCGGTCTGTAAGTTCAAGCCCCGCATCGGGCTCTGTGCTGACAGCAAAGTGGCTGGAGCCTGCTTTGGACTCTGTGTCTCCTCTCTCTCTGCCCCTGCCCCGCTCACGCTCTGTCTCTTTCTCTCTCTCTCTCTCTCTCTCTCAAAAATAAATAAATATTAAAAAATTTATTGCAGCATAAACTCAGTCAACAATGCTAGAAATAAAAATAATGGACTCAGGACCAGAGTAGCTGTGTTAAGACTACTGGAAGTTGAGTCCATCCCAATGTAGCAGCAAGATGAAACAACTATAAAAAAAATACTAAAGAACACATAATTTTGAAAAACACACACAAACTGTAAAAAGAATGCAACTGATAAAATGCAAATATAAAAGTAATAACATAACAGCACAAAACAGGGCTGGAGGAAATAGTAATGGTCTTGACTTTCTTACGGGGTTGTTGTAATTAAGTAAAAATAAATACACTTGACTTTTATTAAAATCATAGTTATAATTTTTTATAAATACTCTTTCTAGCTATATTTTAATTTGTTTCTATTATACCCAGAAAAGTGCCCCAAATAATGATTTCCAAATTTTGACAGTTGTTACTTCTCAGTGATTTATTTTTTTTAATGTTTTATTTATTTTTGAGACAGAGAGAGAGACAGCGTGAGCAGGGGAGGGTCAAGGAGAGAGGGAGATACAGAATCCAAAGGTAGGCTCCAGGCTCTGAGCTGTCAGCACAGAGCCTGACGTGGGGCTCAAACCCACAAACTGCGAGATCGTGACCTGAGCTGAAGCCAGACGCTTAACCAACTGAGCCACCCAGGCGCCCCTATGTCTCAGTGATTTAAAATTAGGAATTTTTAGGGGGCACCTGGGTGACAAAGTTGGTTGAGTGTCCAACTCATGGTTTCAGCTCAGGTTCATGATCTCCCAGTTTGTGAGTTTGAGCCCCACATTGTGCTCCACACTGACAGTGCACACCTTGCTTGGGATTCTCGCTCTCTCTCTCTCTCTCTCTCTCTCTCTGCCCCTCCCCCACTCGCATTCTCTCTCTCTCTCTCTCTCTCTTAAAATAAACAAACTTAAATAAATAAATAAATAAACAAACAAAATTAGGAATTTTTTAAAAACTTTTTCACTTCTCTTAATTGCTTGCATTTCTTCATAATTATCAGGATTTTTAAGTAAAAGGAAGATTATTTATCCTTATAACAAAATTTAGCATCAGACAAGAGCCACTGAGTAAAGTGAGTGACACCACTGGCCATGTCCCCATTTCCTCATGGTCTTGGGCCAAGTTACACACGAATGCTGTAACTGGCCACCTAATGCTCTCTGTGTGTTTGTCGGTTAAAAACCACCTTCCCAAACCATCCTTCCCCGAGCCGCACTGCTCCCTGGAGCCCTGGAGCTCCAGACCATGGGGCAAGAGTTGGGTGAAGAACCATCTTGGAACAGAGGCCTCTTTGCCTCCATCAGGTCACCCCCACAGTACCATCTGGTTCCCTCCCACTGCATTTAGGGACAACCTGAAGTCCTCTCCATGTCCCACAGAGCCCCATGACATCTGGCTACAACCACCTCGTCATCACCAATGGCCATGCCACCATTGTTCCCTGGTTTCCAGTGCTCCACACTTCTTTCCAGCTCAGCGCTTTTGCTCTTCCTTTGCCTTGGAAAGCTCCTCTTCCTGGTCTTCAGAGCATCTCCTCTAGACGTCACTAATCTCACCATCTCACGAATGCCTCCCTCCTTACCTGTTCCATCCCACCCTGAAACCTTTTACCCCTTAGCATTACCTGGAACCACCCATGCATGCATTCCTTACTGGCTTACTGTACTTCCCACCATGAGGCTTCAGCAGACAAAGGACCACCTCTGGGTTTGTTCACTGCTGAGTCCCCCGTGCCTAGAACCACCCCCCGCACCCAGCAATATATGTTGCAGCACAGCACACAGCCACTCCTGGACCTCCGTGCCAGGTCTCATGATGAAGCTACACCTGGGATCCAACACATGCAATAAAAACCTGTGGTTGACGGACTGGCTTCACAGGCATGTGACCCATACAGTTGCACGTGCCCTCAAGTTCATAAGTGCTCTGCACTTGAATTAATGCTCTGTTGTCACTAATACAATATATTAAAATATTCACAATTCTCAATTTGGGGGGAAAGTTCTTATATTTTCATGTGAATTGGCCTCCATGAATTATGTGGTTGGTTCTGTGTGGAATAAACAAAGGAATGAATGAATGCTACTGTTAGGCCAGTCACTTCAGCCTCAAAAGCTCAGTTTCCTGCAAGGTAGGGAGGATGACTGCCCCCCTGCCTCACTCCGAGTGCATTGTAGGATCTCAGCAAAGAGAGTGCAGAATGCACAGCCAAGGAGGACTGTTCGAGACATACCCCCACCTAACGCACACTGACGATGCCCGGTCTACACTTCTACCACATGCACTGGGCAAAACTATTTTTTCACCTTCAAAGGCCCTTTGCTTATACTGTTCAATCTATTTGCAATGCCTACCCTGTTGTCTGCCTGGCTAGCTGCTCGTGACCCTCACGACAAAGAGTGGGTATTTCCTGCTCTAGAAAGCCTTTCCACGCCAGAGGGTGAGTGGAGTCTCCTCTCAACTCTCAAAATCCTTTGCTTGCTTTTATCATAGCACTGTTTACCTCATGTGGCTGGGGCTGTCATTTCTTCATGTCACAAACCTCTCCTCTTCTCTGCTCCATGCCAGGTCCTATCATTGACACCCAGGATCCAGAGCTGTCTGCGGCCCCATTTGGCAGGGCAGACAGACAAGTCTTCCATCTCTTCTTCCACCTCTGCTGAGCCCACAGAATTAGTGCTCACTAATTGCTTGCAAAATGACTGAATGGCTCAGAGTTAGGATTAGGACTTAAGGGGTCTGTTTGCTTACAAAGTCTTCGCCAGGAATATGCAACAGGACCTTGGACTAGTCATTGGCCTGTCCCATGAGCAGTTTCCCCTTCTGCAAAATGGGATGACGGAAGGGCCAGACTACATATCCCCTCTCTTTTCCAGATCCAAGAGCTACAAATAGTCAATTAATTACCAGTGGCAGCCAGTATTTGTTAGGCATGTCTTGGGTACTGGGCACTTTGAACAGCACCTTCTTTAGTGCTCACAAGGACTGTGTAAAGTAGATGATTATCCCATGTTTTCAGAGGAGGAATGTGTGGATTAGATAATTTAGGTACACTCTGCCCACTCTTGCGCAATTTCTAAAGGACCGTTCCAGGATGAGCACTTACCTACCTGACCCAAAGCCTGCGCTCCAAACCACAGCATAGCACTGCCCCCTCCTCCAGCCTCATCCTGTCTTCAGTCCGGACCCCAGATGGTCCAAAAACGGAAAGCCAGATTGAGTCAAGAACGGGGAGTATGAGATTCTGCACATTTCGTGTGGTTTTTCCACTGGTCACCCTCCAGTTAGCCAAGGCTGGAAAGCTGGACATTCCCCTCTTCTGGCTGGCATGAAGCCCTCTCAAATTCATGGAGGCCAAGTCCAAGGAGCTCCTGTAAATCACACCCACAGCACACAAAGCCTGTGGTTCATACCCATCTGGGTTGAACAGAAGAGACGGCTTTCCCCCAGAAGCCAGATCCCAAGCTTCCCTTCCATCAAGCTGCTGGCGAGGGCTCCAGAGTGACTGTCAGGAAGGTGATCATGTGACAGATCCTCCCATGTAGCTCCAGCCCTTTCTCCAGGCTTGCCCTCTGACAGTTATTACTACTGCAATAAATTCTTCAGTAAAACAAACAGGCATGCTGTAAATTTATTAGTCCGGGCACTCTGTGTTACTTAATGTAACAGCTAGTCTTAAACAGGTAACTACCGCAGTAAATAAACCAGTTTATTTAGGCACTGTCAGCCCTAAGTGTTCACAGGGGCCTGGAGAAATGGCATTGGCCTTTATAAGCATGATATATGCCTGCATAAATTACATTTGCCCTCTCAGATATTTGATGGCAAGTTACCACCTGGGAAGAGTTCGGCACCTAGAACATCTCTGTGAACTACAAAGAGTCTATGCTCGGGAGATAGAGAACCAAATAGGTAAGTATATATGGAGGTAGAATTTGTAGAGGTTTTCTCCGTGCAAAACGAACCAGAGTCCCAAACTTGTGTATTATGGGAATGCGTGTAAAGTAGACAGATTTTTCTGCCAGAAAACTAAATGGGGACCAGAGGTAGGAGAATAGAGAGAGAAGTAATCTTTCCTTACCTGGGACATTGGAAACCGGGCGCCCTGACTTCATCATCCCCTGTGCCCTTCAATCTCATGCCTCTCCAGAGACCAAGTATAGGCAAATAGGAGATCCCGGTCCTCTGTGCCGGATTCCAAAGTGGGATCTTTATATGAAATGCTT
Organism: Cryptoprocta ferox; assembly: GCA_028646485.1. Taxonomy (NCBI): domain Eukaryota; kingdom Metazoa; phylum Chordata; class Mammalia; order Carnivora; family Eupleridae; genus Cryptoprocta; species Cryptoprocta ferox. The sequence goes on along the minus strand of CM053560.1, from coordinate 5,352,125 downwards.
ATTCTCTCGTATTTCTTGTGGCTGGAAGTCTGAAATCAAGGTATCAGCATGGCTGTGCTCCCTTCAAGACTGTGGATAGGAACTTCCCCAGCTCTCCCGGCTCCTGGTGGTAGCAGACCCCTTTGGCTTGTTGCCTCCTCACTCCAGTCTCTGCTTCTGTCTTCAGATGGTCTTCGTCTCCACATCTGTGTCTTTTCTTATGGGAACACCAGACATACTGGATCAGGACCCACCCTACTCGAGTGTGACCTCATTTTAACTGTAGTTACATCTGCAATGACCCTATCATCACACAAGGCCACATTCTGAGATACTGAAAAGGACATGAATTGGGGAGTGGGGAGGCTGTCCAACCCAGTTCAGATACTTACCATCCATCAAGATGATTCAAAGCACAGCATCGCATTTTACTTCGGCAGCACTTTGTGCCCATTTTATAGATGAGGACATTAAGATCAGGAGATGTCCAATAACTTCCTGAACAAGGTCCCAGCGTGGATACCAAAGCTGGGTACGAGCTGTGATACCAAAGTCCCCATTTTCCTCAGGACACTGAGAAGCAATTCTCTAATCAGTGCTCAAACCATATGAAGATTCCTCTAGAGCCCTCTCTTTAAAAAAAAAAATCAGCATGGATGCAGGCATGCATGTGTATCTATGTGTTTAATGACATTCATCTCATTGGAAAACATAGTTTGAATTGTTTGAAGGTCAATTGCAAACGCTAAAAGAGCCAGGGCCAAGAGAAGAAGACGGTATATAATGGAACCGAAACTTTCTTCAGACCATATTTGGATTCAATTGCCTGTTACCCAGAGCCCTGAAAATAAATGCACCAATAAATAATTATTTCCTGCCCCACACATTACCAAATATGACTGTGCCCGGTCTGGCGGCCAAGAAGCCAACCCATTGTTCAAATGCCTGGCCCCACCCCCCCCACTTGGCTGCAGAAACTGTGGCTTCACTTTCCTATGAATCCTAAATCAAAAAATAGAATGGCACACAGTCAGCAAATGCCTCATGTTGGCTCGCCACTGGCCAGCACTGGGATCAATTAGATAAATACGGAGCAATGGGGTTTCCTCCGAATATGGTCAGGAACACAGTTCCTCAGGATCTGGTGATTTCAGCACCTTCTGCCTGGGAGATGGTCCCCAGAGCCCTGCACTCTCACGTTGTCTCCACTCAGAGCCACCCTTTTCCAAAGGTGTGACCACCGGAAGGCAGACTGTGAAAATCCTTTTGCACCTTGCTTTGGGGTAAATCCTAGGCAAGTGCATATCATCGGGTCCCACCCAGGAAGGCGAGTGCAGCAGTAGCAACAACAAAAGACACGGGAGTTTTGGACACGACTCAGCCTTGATTGGAAACCTACTCCACTACCCATTGGCCGTGTGACCTTAGGCAAGTCCCTTCACTTCCTTGGTCCGTACTTCCTTACTGGAAGTGAATTGTACCTACTTATGTATCAAACAAGCTAACACAAAAAACTTCTAGCCCAGAGGAAGCCTCATACATTAGATCCCCTTACCTCCTTCTGCACAAATGGGGAAACCAAGGTGAATGTTGACCATTGCAATCCTGACGAGCAAAGTGGAGATTCCAGCCCAGATTTCCATTACAGTCAAGGTTATTATGTTCAGAGTGGAAACAGTGGAGGACTCCTTAGGGGATGATGCCTTAAAAAGGTGTATTTCTGCCCAGGTGTCTATACTTTAGCAGGATCTTTATCCAAGACACTGAAACTGCCTGTTTGCATGTACATCTGCTTCACTAGAATACGCACTCCTTGAAAAGTAGGGCAGGTATCATCCATCTCGGTACATCAAGTGCCTTGTAGGTGGTCTGGAACATTGAAGGCTTTAATGTATATTTATTGAACAATTGAATGGGGTAGAAAGCCTCCCCTGTTCCCCCCTAGCACTTTCACATCTCCTGCCTGAGCTATTTCTCCTCTGCGTGGGCTCCTTCCTCAAAAGATTGCAAGGTCCATGTTGGCAGTGTCTAAGATTGCCTCATTCACATTCCTATGGCTTAGTGAAATGCCTAGCACATAATAGATGCTCAATAAACCATTGCATAAAATGGATTAAGAGGTTTTTAATAGGACAATGGAGGAAACAAAGGGGAGAGTAAATTTAATTGCACAAAATACCTACCAATTGCCAGATACTTTACTTGGTGCCTTCCTTCCTATTAATCATCACGGATACACACACACACACACACACACACAGCAGTTCTATCCCCATTTTTACAAATGAGCAAAACTGAGGCTGCAGTGAGCCAACTTGTCCAAGACCACACAGCCAGTGATTGCCCGAGCTCAAATGAAGCTAAGTCTGTCTGCAAATCCCCTTCTACACCACACTGTTTCTTCGAAATCTAAACAAAACATTGCCTCCTTTGTCATTTTATCTAGACCCATCTGGGAGCCCCTCCTTGTTGACCTCTTGCCATCCCTGGTGTGAGGGACCCACCATGGGAGCCAGCCCAGCTTAACAGTGAACCGTGCTGGCTGCAGGTAGCGCTGAAGGGCTAGACCTTCTGGCCAATATGTCTGTAGCATCCCAGGAACTTATTCTACATGAGCCTGGGGCGTTCAGACTTCACAGCCACGGGGTGGTGGAGACCATCCTCCCCAAGCTCTGCGGGAGACCGATCACGCCAGCGTGAGCTGAGCTGAGCACATGTCCCTGTGGCCAGCCGCCACCAACGGGGGATGGAATGCTGCTTGCGGTGGCCATGGTTTCCTCAGGCATGTGGGATGCCACTTCACAGCATGAAATCAAGCCCTCCACGTCTGCCTAACTCACCGCTGAGCCTCCCGGCAGAAGCAGGGGGAACTGTTGGACAGGAGTGTTCGGAATTTAGGGAGAAGAACCGCACATCTCAGAGGCAGGGACAACTTCATCCTGAACGGAGGATGGGCACCAGCAGCCAGAGACTCAAACAATGATTGAGTGCAGACTCTGTTAATACCATTCGGTCCCCAAGGCAATGCCTCCCTCAGTGGCCATTTTGCAGATGGGAACACTGAGGCTCATTGGACATTAAGAAAAAGAAGAAATGATGGAGTGAAGTGCTCCTACTCCACCCCAATATTAAATTTGAGAGCAAGAAGCCAAAGCTCGAATCTGGAGATTTCTCGACCACATCAAGAAGACTGTAAGTCCTGGATGACAGAGAACTATGCCTCTCTTCCTTCGTAAGAATTCCACCATGGTGAAAGTGTTCACATGTTTGGATTGCTCACTTGAGTTCTCTTCTTTATCCATTCTGAAGGGGACTGGCAAACCTCCTCGGGGCTACATGGGGTATGTTCTAAAGATCATTTGTATTTGTCCATCTGCAGATTTTGATCCCAGGCTCTCGTGTCTGCCCATGGCCATACATGGGCTCCCATTTCTGTAAAGCTGGGCCACACCCACCTAACGCTGAGGAAGGGAGGTTCCGAAAGTCAGGGCAACTGCCCACCGCAGGCGAGCCACAGAGGACAGACTCCATGCTGCCCCCTCCAAGCTGCTTTGCATGAAGAGATAAGCCTTACGTGGCCCACGGAAGCCCTTCAGAGAACGCTCTGAGGTCTGCGCTCTCCAACCCCCCCCCATGTGTCCCCTCTCAGATTCCTCTCCAGACACAACTTGAGCAAACTGGAACCCCCGCACCTCATCCCCTGCACACTGGACACATCAGCCTGACATGTCTTTCCAATTAGGCCAGTCCTGAGCTGCAGAGAAACAGGAAACCACTCGCAACCTCAGACCCATCCAGACGCAGGAAACCGGGCAGAGACAGGGGCGGCCCCAGCAGCGGCGTCAGCCCTGAGCCAGGGCACGACAGAGCCAGCCTCTGCCCGCGAGACACTGCCCACCCCTCCTGCAGCAAGGCAAGGGCCTTGCCTGAGGAGCAGAGGTGGGAGAGCATGCCCCACCACTCTGTAGCTGTGAAATCTTGAACAGATTGCTCTGTCTCTCCAAAGCTCCCGAGAGACGCCCGCATGCACTGGGACCCCCGCCTTAAAGGATGCTGGTAGAGACACACACCATGAGATGGTGTTTGCAAAACCTCAGCACAGCACCGGGCACATAGTAAGTCCTTGTTCGTGCCAAGGGATGGGCAGGGTCTTTACACAAGCCATCCCATTGGTGCCTAGGGGAGTGTTGGGAGTCCCATTTGACAGATGGGAAAGCTGGGCCAGGGTCTGTATAAACTGCAGTGGAAGAGCCCTTGTTCAGAATCCCAGAGGGATGCAGCCTCCAATCTCAGCCCTGCCATTTGTTAGTTCGGGACTGGCTATGCCACTGTCCGGTCCACACCCACCATGGTGTTAGAACGCATCATCTCCAAGTCCAGTCTTGTATCTTGAGGATGGTGCCAGTGGCTCCACTGTATCACGGACGCATCTGAGGTCCTGAGAGCTTACCTCACGTGCCTGCAGTCCCACCTCAGCGTGACGAAGCTGACATTTAGCTTTGCCGCAGATCTCTGTTGCTTTACAAGTCTCGCGCCTCAAGTTAACACATCCAATAATCTTTCTGCGCAGGCTCTGGAGAAGAATGGCATAACTGCACTCCAGAAGGTTTCTATGGAACTAAAACAAAATGCTGGAGTAGCTGGGGTCAGCACTGAATCAGCATCTCCACAGCAGACGGCTTGCCATCCCACCAAGCCTCACGAGCCCCCCTTTGGCTCCCGAGGAGGCACACATTGTTCCCTGAAGATCCGCACACGGCCGTCCGCGTGTCCCAGCCCAAGACTCAAAAGTTGGCAGTTCCTCAAAAAATTCAACATGGGATTGCTATATGATCCGGCAATTCCGCATCTAGGTAAACAACCAGAAGAATTAAAAGCAGGGACTTAGGCATCTGTAGACTTATGTTGACAGCAGCACTATTCACAGCAGCCAAAACATGGGAGCAACCCAGGTGTCCTTCGAGGGATGAGTGGATAAGCAAAGGGTGATACATCCATACAACAGGACTTATCCAGCCTCAACAAGGAAGGAGATTCTGACACCTGCTACCACACGGATGAACCTTGGGGACATGATGCTAAGTGAAACAAGCCACTCCCCAAAACACAATTCCACTTCTGTGAGATACCTAAAATTGGCAAATCCGTAGACGTGGAAAGTAGAACAAAGGTTAGCAGGGGCTGGGGGAGGGGAGAATGGGGAGTGAGTGTTAAATGGGGACAGGGTTTCTGCTTGCAGTGATGAAGTTCTAGAGATGGATGATAGGCACGGATGCCCAACATTGTGAATATACCTAATGCCACTGAACTGTACCCTTGAAGAGGGTCAAACAGTAGATTTTATGTATATTTTACCACATACACACACACACACACACACACACACACAAAGGAAACAAAGGATCCTTCTCCCTAAAGTTCAATTCAGCGACTGCATGATTTGGCTGAGATGCCCCCCAATGGGGAAACAGCAGGAGGCAAGTGGTTTTTCTCATGTGGATCCTTCAGCAAAACCCCACGATTGGGGGTCAAGCAGCGTTCCCCTCGGCAGGCACCCAGCACACCCCTGACACTGGGCACAGTCCTCGTGGATGGGTGCATGGAGGTCCTTCAGGAGTCAGGGCACCAAGAAATGGGGCCATTTTTAGTAGGAGAAAGGAACTCTCCAACAAAGATAGATGGGTGTTTCAGATCATCTCAGAAGGTGGGGCGAAGGGTTAACGAGGAAAAGAAAGATCAATGTCTCACCCTGAAATTTTACAGTCACAGATTTTAATGCAAAGAAGCTGTTGAGTGTGAGCGCTGTAAATCTTTGATGAAAACTCATACAGCAAGTCAAATGCCTTCCACATTGTCTGTGCTCCCAGGGAGCGTCCCCGGCCCCCTGCAAAAGGCTTGTTCACTGCTCAGAGAAGGACTTCACGAGCCAGGCCTGGCCCTCCCCTGGCTCCTTTATTTTAGCTAACATATTTTTCTTTTATGGAGGGGGGGGGGGAACCTTTAGTAAAATAAACTAAAAAAAAAAAAAAAAACTACCAAATAACCAAAGGTATCAAACCTGATGTGTTTAAACTCTGATGAGAAACAAAGCTTTCCAAGCTAAGCATGATGCTCAGAACATAGGACATCAACCTCTCCCCGCACCCCACCTTTGCTCGCAGGAAATCGTTTGCAAACTCAGCATGTGAGTGCCCATGTGCTCTCACTACAGCTTTCCGTCAGTTGGATTCTGGCTTCATTTCAAATCGCTGTAAAAAGCGTTTAATGAAACTTCAGTCTTTGGCCTTCCCTTTAGTAATTATGTGTGTGTGTGTGTGTGTGTGTGTGTGTGTATGTGTAGGTATGTGTGTGTGTGTCTGTGTGTGTGTGTGTGTGTGTGTGTGGCCACCCCCCCAAGCACCCCAGCATGGCTTTCACATGCAAACTCCAAAGATCCAAGTCTTTCTCACAGCTGGAAGGAACCGGGGCTCTCTAGTTCAGTATATATTTCCGGAGGGAAACCGAGCTCCTGAGAGTTTATTAACTTGTCCAAGGTCATTTACAGAGCTTTCCTGCCTCCACATCCAGGGCCCCTGGCCCCACACACCAAGTCTCTGCTCAGAGAGTGACATGAACCTGGGAAGGAGGCCCAGTGAGCTGCCCACAAAGCCAGAAAGGCTTTTGAATACTTGTCTAAAATATTACACTGTTTAAGTGAAGGCACTTGAAATAGCAATTGTATCCCTCAGACTGTATCTCCTAGAAATAAGTCAGCACCTCAATATGGCATTTGTTACAAAGCAAGGAATTGTTTCACTCAATATTCCACTCATAATTGTTTCATGGACATCCATTAATTTTTGAATCATAATACTCCCTTCATTGTTTCTAACCAGGGTCTTGCTCCGAGTCTTCCACACCCTATCATCATTGCATAATTTTTCTGCCATTATTTTCTTTCGCAAAAAATCAATAAATCATTTGTGATTCCTCTAATTGAGACCACATGCCTATAGTGTAGAAATTCAACATTTACCTTAAACAGCAAATCTATTCTGTCAGATACGATGATGTGGGAATTGTCAGGAAAAGATAATGATCTTATTCCAGGCATAGACATGTGTGTACACACACACACACACACACACACACACACACACACACAGCAGAAGTTAAAACCAAAGTTTCCAAAGGAAGAGGACCGGAGTGTTGTGACTTTCACAGGCTCCCTGTAGGACACTGTGCACAGCTCACACTGATGCTTTGGCAATTGTGTTGTTGAACGCAAGTTGTCTGGGATGGAAACCTACCTAATGCTTATCGGTGTGACAGGAAGGGAATTGTATTAGGAGTCAGGAAATCCCAGTTCTAGCCCACATCTTGCAATAACAATCATTAGGTGGTCATTTCTGCAGGCATGTCAGATGACATATATATGCATATATTCCAAGAGCCTCCACAGACCCCCCCATTTTATAGGGCAGAAACTGAGCTCAGAGGTGGTGCCCAGGGCTATCCAGCCGCGAGGTCACTGGCATCAGCCTGCTCCATCCCCATGCCAGCCTCAATGTTGGTAGGCTTGAGAGAAAGCTTTTAAAATGGGAAGGTTGGACCAAGATGATTTTAACAATGCGTTCCAGCTCAGAACTGTCCTGTGCTGCTTTGAGTCACAGCATCACCACCTAAAATGGCCACATTACAATTACTTTGCATCCCAATGCATCGTTGTGAGCAGGATCTAAGGAAGCTTGGTTCACAGGCACCCCATGGCCCATGCTGAGTAACCAAGCTGTCCTCAATGGAGCACAAAAATGGACCCAACTACTCCTCTGCCCGTATCCACAAATTGTACATTGTGACCTTGCAACACCTCCCATTTCCCACCCTTGACTCTGGGTTGGTTGAGAGGACCTTCAAGTCCTCCATGTGGCCAGCTTGGGATTTCCCTCATGTCTTCTCCTCCCCAGAGAACAAGGTCTGTGGCTTCTTGACCTCCATCTGCCCCACCTGATGCCAGATCCTGACTCCTTGCTGGCTGTTGGGCTTTCTCCCTGAAACAAAGCCTCATTCTCAAGGTTGCCACCCTGGGGTCCCTCCTCTGGTCTCTAGGGTGGGTCAGACAACCTCCATCAGCACCCTTCCAAGGAGAAGAACCAGATCCTGGCCTCACCTTCAGCAATCTAAAGGGTTCCCTGAATTGTCCTCACACGGCAGCCCCATCCAAGCTTCCTACTACCCTCCTGGAGGCCCAGGGACCTCTCCTTAGCCAGGACACCTAGAGCTGAAGGCAACTCACAGGAGAAATCTGACTTAAGCCAGACATATAAGCCTATCACCTCCCTCATTCTAAGAATCATAGTTCCGTTCATGCAGCCAAAACTGCATTATCTGTATTGATGTCCATGTAGGTACCATGGGACTTTGTGAAACCAATGCATCTCACACCTCCAAGATCCCCAGAGCCCTGATAATGTTCATTATGACATTTCTACTCCTTTCTCTTCTTAGAAAGTTGTTCTTTTCTAGACCCCACATTAGAAACTTACCTCCGTCCTGTTAAAGAAAAGATAGCCCCATTTTACAAAATGAGCATAAGATTTGGAGCCACAGACCCAGACTCATGACAAGACTCCAACCTTCATCACTAGGTGGGGGTGGGGGTGGGCGGGTACCTTCTTGTCCACACTGAGCCTCCATTTCATGATCTAGAAAGTAAGGGGCACAGTGTTTCCAACAAACGCACAGAAGCATTTTGCAGAGAAGCTCAAAGTCTGACCCAAATGGCTCCAAATAAGTGGAAATTATTATTAATAACAGTACTAATAATTATGAAAATGGAAACAGTGAATTACAATGTATTTCATGGTATCTCCGAATTCTGATGAACGGGGATCATTTAGATCCTCATCACACCTTCCAGGATATTCACAATCCAGTTTCTCGTCCACCACAAATTCCATAACACTGTCAACATTTTCAAGTGACTTATTAAAAGAACCTTTGAATCAGACAAGGAGGATGATGAAGCTGTCAGGACTTTCTATTGCATCTATGAGCCAGCATCTGTCATGGAGAGTTTTTGAAATTGTTTTTTTATCTCCTTAATTTTACCATCACTGTGCCCATACTTCTCCATCATGGCTGCATAATTAAAAATCAAAGTAAAATATTTAGCTCTTAAAATTCCTTAAGGCTGTCACTTTATTTTCTGCTTCTATCCCTGGAGCATCCTTCATCTTCCTACTTAGCTCCCCCACCAGCAACTTCAAATGGGTGCAATCTTCCCATCGCCTCCCCCTCCCCAAATCTCAACTTGACACCCTCTGCTCGGGCTCGACCTGCCCTCTTTGTTGGAATGTGTTCAATTCCTATTGTCTGGAAGATAGGGCATTTTTAAAAGTTGCTTTGTTAATAAAATGCCTCAGTTTAAAAAGTTTGCTCAGCAGTGTGTGTCTCTTAATGTGTGTCAACTTCTGTTTGGATCAACTGACGTGGGATGCTATATTAATTATTCATTTTTGCAGAATGGAAATTAATTATTGTGCATGAGATTCTAAACACATATGGCAACAGTGCCGGCTGGACTGGCCCCCCTGCCAGGATTTCAGAGACTCAGATTCAGAGGTAATATGTTGTTTTGCAAAGCCAAGACCTCCTAAGGATTCCAAGATACAAGAATTGAAAAACTGACATGTTTCTGTACTTGGTCCAAATCCTGCCCTCTGTGGATGCACCCCTGACTTCCCTGCCATGTCTTCCAGAATCCTTGCTGATAAAGGGCAGCATCTGAGCCTCTCACTAGAGCTACAGCCATCTAAAGCCTTAGCTCTTTGTCCTTACCTCGAAATCTGTGTTCCTGCAATGGTCCTCTTTGCCCGGAATCCTTCCAAATGAGTCCTCCCAGAGGGAATGAACAGGTCTGGAGTGTTCCCTTTGCACTCCATTCTACCTCTGTCATTTCATTTAGCACATTGTGATGGGATTGTTCCTCTGCTCAGCTATCTCATCCTTTGGTGAGAACTTTGTGGGTAAGAATTAAATCACATTCCATCTTGTATCCCCTTGTTGCCCACTGAAGGTGAGAAGCTTGCCAGAGCATGTGGATGGCTCAGTCAGTCAAGTATCTGACTCTTGCTTTTGATTCAGGTCATGATCTCTCAGTCCGTGAGTTCAAGTCCCGCATCAGGCTCTGCGTTGACAGCTGGAAACTTGCTTGGGATTCTGTCTCTCTTTCTCTCTCTGCGCCCCTCCCCTCCCCTGCTCACTGTCTGTCTCTCTCTTTCTCAAAATAAATACATTTTTAGAAATGTCTTTAAAAAGATGAGTAGCTTATTAAATTGAGTTGGACCTATTAGGTTCATGGCATAGGGATTGGGGGAGCTCACAGAGATATCTATCCCCACTGAAGAAAATGAAGAAGGATCTCAATTCCTCGTAGAAGAGAGGGCAGGGTACACATCTTACTGCATAAAGAAGTTTCTGGAAGCTCCGGACATATAGGGAGCATGGGCAGCTCTGGAGGCAGCAGTGGAAGAAGCACCTTGCTCGAGGCCATGCCATGGATCAACTGTGGGAAAAGGTATCCGTCTGCTCAGTGTTCAGGACTCTTCCCTCTCCACCAAATGCCCTAAGTCTCCTCACATGTCCTGCATCTTGTCACCTGCACTCACCCTCTGGAGTCCCCATGGAGGTGGCCTGGCCTTCTGCCTTTCCAGTCCATCCAGGACACCCTTGATCAGGAGGTTCATGATATCCACATAACTTTATTACAAAACAGAAAATCATTCAATTCATCTTTTTGTTTATTTTTTTAAGATTTTTTTTTGTTTTTAAGTAATCCCTACACCAGCGTGGGACTCTACACTCACAACCCCAAGATCAAGAGTCACACGCTCCACCAACTGAGCCCATGGAAGTTGGGGGCCTATTTATTTTTTTAATGGATGACCAATGGTCCCTGGAAGATCATTTGTGTTTTTTAAATCAGAAAACTTGGTTTCCAGGGTCAATGCCTAAGAGCTTTCCAGAGTTCTATTGTTAATGGTATTTGATAAATCCTTTTTATCAAAGTTTGAAAGCAATCTTCTTCCAGAAGATGAAAGCTTTGCATTTTAGAGCATTCAGAGTCTACTCAGTAGGTTGGTAAGGGGAGGCTGCTTATACTCGTTGATGATAAGACTGGGTACATGCAGGAGTCCATTTCAGTTCCTGACCACATCACCTGGTAACAGGGTTGAAGGTAAAATTCCTAAATATATGGGACACTCTCTTATTAATCTAGAAGGTGAAAGCTGAGTCCCAAATGTCATTGGTTGCATTGTCATTAAAGCTAATGACATACTTTAGGCCAGGGGAAGTTTAGAATCTCTGAAAGCATTAATAATCTTATGTTTTAGAATTCCATGTATTTCTTGAAAATTGAGGGTCACGTTTTTGTTTGTGAAAGTCAAAGTCTTACAAAGTTCATTAATTAGTACGAGTCTCAGGGAAATCTGTGCCTGCCTTGTTACTGGAAAAATGGGTTAGATTTTCCCATATCAGAAACAAATCAAACAAATTTTTCACTACCAATCAGAGTCTTCCAGCCACAAAAAAAGAAAAAAGTCTCACAGTATCCTGAGAATAAGCAAACAATGACCAAAAGATACTTAATGCCCAGTTGTTGGGGTGAAGAGGTTTGGGGACATTCAAAGCAGCTTCAAGGCTTTGATTCCTGTCCACATTCCATCTTTACAGTCTTGCCAGGATTATGTTGTTGGCAAGTAAGACATACTCTGGAAACATCGTTGGCAGTGCACTTAAAATTACCCAGCCAATGACGATTCAATATCATGGCCAATTTAAGTATATTATTAAGGGTAGAATAATGAAGCATTTTTTCTAACCTCCGAAAGATTTCATATGACCATACCGCAGTTTTTCGAGCACCACAATTACCTTCAGTCAGTGTGCATTCTGACCTCTCCATTGTGTTTTTTCTCTAAACCAGGGGCTTATCTTTGACAATTAATTCTGGCCTCTTTGAGTTGTTTAAAGGTTTTTTTTTTCTTCTTGGAATGGTATGGGAAAGCAGGTTATTTTTCTGTTAGATACAAATTTCTCTTAAAACAACCAAAATTCACTTTTTATTGGATTTCTCTTTTATCAGAAGTGTCCCAATATTGACTCTGATCAATCTTTAACAGTCCGTAAGTAATGCCTCATTTTTTTCTCATGAAATCTGTTGCATTCCCTCATCCAATCTTTCTGTCCATGGTTTGTTGGTTGTTTTTTTCTATCTTTGTTTTGGTCTTTTGTTCTGTTTGTTTTTAATAAATACAAAAATTTATTTTTCCCCTGTTTAGTTAATGTTTGCCTTGTTGGGTCCACCAGGATGCTCTAGTCTGTCTACATCTTCCTAGATTTTTTCAGCCAGTATTTTTACTTCCTCCCTAGCCCTGGTGTTCATCCCAAATTACTCCCTGTTCTTGTTCACACAGGTGATCAAATTATTAAAGAACACGGGGCTGAAGACTGAGTCCCAGGCTCTAAGAAAGATCTAGAACTTTGAACTTTGTTTTGGACCCACTGATGGCCAAAGGATATAGTGGGAAGAGAATATCTTTTCCATATAACACCCTTTGTCTTGCTTCAGTTTGTTTCCCTTGACTGCCCCAAATGGTACAATCCAGCCCCAAACATCAGTAACAAGAGCTAGAAGCAGAAGTGACTAATTACCAACACAGACCTGAAATCATTTTTCTTAGCTTTAGTATTTTGAACGAATTTGTACCTGAGTTTCTAGTTTTAAAGAATTCCATTCATCCTACAAACATTTATTGAATAACTATTTTGGGTCAAATCTGTCTTCTTTTTCTTTAATTAATTTACAACTTAGAATCAGAAACATCTTTAGTGGGGAAAGTGGGAGGAAACTTTCAGCCTCAAGCGTTTGGATAAAGATGGACCTGGGAGCGAGGGATCTGGGTGTAGCTCCAATGTCATCCTCTGCTCTCTGGGAATCATCCAGAAACTCTTGTCCACTCACTTGGGGAGGGCATGACCAGATGGTATCTAAAGTATTTTTTTTTAGCTCTGGTAGTCTAAGTGAGGAGGATTTGGGGAAAGAGAGGAAGAGAGAGAAAGAGAGAGAGAAAGAGAGAACACAGTCCTAACAGTAGGCCTGGCCCTTTGTTTGTTACTTAATCTTGTTCTCTAAATTGCTGAATTGCCTTCCACATTTCACAGGACAGGAGCCTGGGGTCATGAGATATCGTGAGATATGCTGTGACAGTTTCATAGTTAGAACAGGACAGGGTTTATCCATGTTCAGGGTACTCCTTCCACTGCAATGTATTTTTTTCTTGCTCGTTTTAATGCTTTCTCTCTTAGATTCCTTTTAGTGAAAAATGTACTCAGGTGTTGGAGAGCTGAAAGCTTTTCTGAAAGCAGGTTCCATTATAAAATTACTGAAAAAGATGTCGTATCTACTCTTCTGCAATTCCAACTGCCCCTTTAGCACTTGCATCCTTAATGGGAAAATATAAAGATCCTGGAAACAGGCATGCCTTGGCAGGTCCAGATCCGTGGGATTAAAGGTTTGAAAGGCATTCATTGGTTGACCTGGCTCACAGGTCTTCAGTGGGGAGCAGTGGAGTTAGAGATTTGACAGTAAAAAAGCAAACAAACAAACAAACAAAAAAAACAGTGATATGATAGTCTAGTTATTAAATATGACATATAGAAAAAAAGTGCTGTGCTGAGCCTGGCATTGATCCGAATGATGAATAATTTCTCAGGCATGGTCCCTAAACCTGATGAGTTTAAATGTGGAAAGATTGGGGGACACCTGGGTGGCTCAGTAGGTTAAGCGTCCGACTTCGACTCAGGTCATGATCTCGCAGTCCATGAGTTCAAGCCCCACATCGGGCTCTATGCTGACAGCTCAGAGTCTGGAGCTGCTTCAGATTCTGTCTCTCTCTCTCTCTCTCTCTCTCTCTCTCTGACCCTGCCCTCCTCTCAAAAATAAATAAACATTAAAAACTGTGGGAAGATTGGGGAAGAAAAAAACCATGGAAGGAAACACAAAAGATGTTGCTATCACCTGGATGATTTTTTTTTCCAAAAGCTCCTTGCAAACATAACTTTTTTCAAAGGATGGTATTAGACACATGGGACATAAGCAGTAGCTGCGCTTGATGTATTGAGGGACTCCCATGTGCTGGCACTAGACTCACTGTGTTGGAGGCGTTCTCTCTGCTCTCCATTAAGAGAGAACTTACTATTTCCCTAGTTTAAAAATGCAGGGACAAAAGCTTAGAGAGATTAAATAGCTTGCCCAAAGGCACACAACTAATAAATGGTGTTAAAATTGCATTTGGATACTGAACGCATGATATTGCCACTGGTCATCATGAGTGTTGTGTTGTCCAAGTGGTGTGAAAAACAATGTTCCAGTTCGTAGAGGGCATGTGTACACAACACACACACACACACACACACACACACACTGTAAACTTCCAAGATATTTATGATTAAAAATTTAAGAAGTCTATCAAAATTACTTCCTAAACATAAGAGTAAGAGTTTACCACCAACGTACCAAAGAAATGTATCAACGATGTACTTCATTGAGAAGAAAAAGCTTACAGCAATGGGGTCTGAGGTGTAAGAAAGAATACGTGCAAGACTGGAAACAGAACAGCAAAGTCAATCAAGCACCAAATACATATGCAACAATAGCAAGGCTAATGTCATAACTAAAGCCATAGGACTAAATTTCTGGAAAACAGGAGAATAAATGTAGTAGCCTCTTCCCACCTGGGGATGTTATCTCCCTGAATATCTTTCTGGTAGGAAGACTGGAAGTTGAGAGGCTCAAGATTTTCTGAGGAAACAACAGCACACTCAAAAATCAGTCATGAGTTGGGGTGCCTGGGTGGCTCAGTTGGTTAAGTGTCCAACTTTGGCTTAGGTCATGATCTCACAGTTCATGGGTTTGAGCCCCATGTCAGGCTCTGTGCTGACAGCTCGGTGCCTGGAGACTTCTTCAGATTCTGTCTCTCTCTCTCTCTCTCTCTCTCTCTCTCTCTCTCTCTGTCATAAATAAACATTAAAAAAATCAGTCATGAGTCGCAGGAAACCTCTATATGTATTTTTGTGTTTCCTGAAATAAAATGTATTCTACAGATGAGGACAATACACACAATACAGAAAACAGCAATAATGTTTTCATTACTGAAAGCAGTCACAACTGATACTTTATAAGAAATTTTCATGCAGTGGAAGCCATGTGCAGGCAGCAAGGACTTGGTTTTGTTCATGCCTGTGTCCCAGCTCCTAGCGGGGACCTAGCAAAGTCTGGCCGTGCTGGAGAGATACTTTGGGATTAATACATGTACAATATTTATCAACTTTGAACTTTCCTAAGGAGGTACATGCATCTTCTAGAGTGTTCTATGCATAAGCTCACTCTGGTCCAACGTGTTGGCACTGCCATTGACTCACTAACTCAAATAAAGTAGTGTTTCCTTTTAAGCTGATTCATCTGGCAAGAAAAATCATGCAGGTGCCAAGGAAGGAGCTGATTCACGGAGCTCTTCCACTAAAAAGGAGAAGAATGTGCTTGTGTTTTCTGTCCAACAGATATTGAAGACCTGTCAATATTTCTCCTTCTTTCTCCTGTTTTTTTTTATATTAATATGTATTGGTCTCCTGGCGGTCAGAACGGTGTCCATGTGCAAAAGGGAAAGGCCTGAGGGTCAGACTGTTTGACACTTGAGTACATGAATTTGTAGAAACCTGCTCCCTATTGCTTCCACCACATGGTCCTTCTGCCCAAGATGTTGAGCATCCTCAACACGGCTGGCCAGGGATGGCTTTGTGGGCATGCATGTGGCATGTGGAAGTCCCTGTGCTTAGAAGGGCCCCACACTTGGTTTAGTGGTCTTCATTTTTTAATAAGTGCCCCCACCTTTTCATTTTTCACCAGACTCAGCAAGTTATGCAGCAGGTCCTGTGCCTGTCATCGTTCTTTGCCCAAAGATAAATAAAGCCTGGTGGCTTCTCTCAAAGACCCCACAGTGTAGTCTGGGACTTAGACATGTGAACTCAGAGTACAGACACTGCACTAAAACTCTCTCCTCTTTCATTCCCCTCAGTTGGTCCTGCAGATGCTGCTTCCTCGATGTCCTTACCCACCCCCTCCTTATGGCCACAGGTCAGACGGCCTCACAGCAGGCAGACCTTACCCAGCTTTCTAAGCAGGTCATCTCATTTCCAGGCCCACCAGCCTACAGTTCCCCGTAGCAAGCATGGGCTCTTGCCTTTCCTGGCCTCACACATGCAGTTCCGCTGCTTGGATTAACCCCTTCAACTCCATAGTCACACCCCTCACCCTTTAGCCAGCTCCACTTTGGGACTTTCAGGTGCCAGCTCAGTGACTCATTTCCTCTAGGATGCCTTCCCTGCCCCCCACCGTCTGCTGAAATTGCCCCTTTCTGTTCTCCCACCATACCCCCTGCTTTCTCCACCTCGCAGCACTACCATTTCCTGCAGGGGGGGGGGTCGGTGCATGTGTCTGTCCTCCCCTCCAGACTCTGAACTTTTGCCTACGGGGACTGTGTCTGTTATCGTGTGGAGGTGTCTGGCCATGGTGGGGGCGGCTTACGGGAAGACCTCAGTCATCGTGCAGTAAAGGAGTGAACAGGACTCTTCGGTGGGTCCTGGTGTACATGTTGTAACAAGAGAGCGAACCACGTGGGGGAGGCGCTTTGTTTTGAGGTCTGGTCATTAGCTGACCTCTACTTGCCCCAGAGGGAAGCCATCTTTGCAGACCTTCCTGTATCTCTTAGCAGCGCGATTTCCCCCCCTGTGCCCCATCTTGGATTCCATTTCTCGACACCCTTCCCACTGCTGCCTGTGAGCTTGGACTGTCACTACCATCTTGGCCACACACAGGCTCTTTGGCCTTGTTTTTCCCCAACGGAAGGCTGGCTTCTAAAGCGAGGACCTCCTCTGTCTTCTGTATAACCCAACGTACACTTTGAAAGCTCTCAGAAATGCCATTAATTATAATAATAGTGACACTTTGTACTTTTATAGCCTCTTTCATCAGAAGATCTCTGAGTACTTAAAAAATATTATCTCATTAATCCTCACAACACCCTCGTGAGACAGCTGGCAGGTAAGCCTATCCCTGTTTATCAGGAAGGGGAATGAAGACAGAAAGATAGTGCTCAGAGAAGGGACCAGATCAAAGAGAGGAAAGCACTATGGACCTCGTGCCCAAGCCCACAGGATTGCAATCCCCGCCAGTGGACACACTACACCTGCATGTTCTATGAAAACATGTCTGGCCTCATGGGTGAACACGAATATGTCTGACATTTCATTGGTATCTGATTAAGGATCCCAAATCATGGTCATCTTTGAAAAGTCACCTCTTTGTTTTCCAGCAAACACTTTCCGAGCATCTGCTCACCGCCGACTCCCACTGGCGATGCAGCTGAACACAGCTTATCAATAACATTTGTGAATCCTTCTTCTCAAATCCATGTGAGGGTTAATGAAGCTCCCGGAAAAGAGGAAAGAGTATAATCATGGCCGAATCCCAAGCCTCTTTCAGCATCAGGAACACAAAACAGCACCTGAGGAAAAAAAGATATTAATTATGTCTTTTACCGAGGAATTGGGGCTCTCATCCCACTGAGCTGCCGTTGACATCCCTCACTTAGAGCTGAACAGGATTTTGAAGGTGTCTGGTTCAACCTTTTCATTTTGCAAACTGGAAGAAGGAGGCACCAGGTGGCGGGGGGGGGTCTCTCCCTGGGTCACACAACAGGTGGAAGGCAGAGGTAATACGGATGGCCTTTGCCCCAATTTCCCAGAGCTCTTGTATTTCTCAACACAAGTACCCTAACAACAAGTTCTGGTAAACAGGAGTCCTTTCATTTTTGCTTCCAAATAGAGCTGTGGGTGTCAGGTGGGGGAGGGGCCAGGTGCATGCGTGGGTGGGAGGGGGCGGTGCAGGGAGGGCAAGGGGAGGAGACTTCAAGTGAGGACCAGCCATGCCCCCAGGGAAGGGCTGGGGCCTTGGATCCAGATGGGCAAAGGAGCTTCTAATGCATGCATGCTATATAATAGATACCTGTATGATATAATTAATTGTATTTTTTCCTAAATTTAACATTGCCCAAAGGGGAAAATCATTTTGCTTGGTAAGCCCCTCCTGCCACACAGTGTCTACGAGCCGGCCAGATTTAATTGCTGCAAGAGAAACCACAAGAAAGACCAGGTTCCCACTCAGTCTATAACCACATCTACTGAAGAATAGCCTTAATCACCTTTAAAAGGGTGACCACAAGATAATTAAAGAGGAAGGGTGCTCAGTGGGAATTATGCAGAAATATCAAATCTCCGTTTATCACGGAGTCCGACTCAAAATGTCTTGGCATGGCTTTGCTCCCACAAAACCCCACTCTATTTTCAGCTAAACCCTTGGATTCCCATTGTCTGGGGTGGAGAAAATGGGCTTGTGTCACAAGTCTGTATCCATCACCAGGTCGAGAGGTAGTAGGGGACAGTAGTCCCCTGAGAAGAACACAGGGTTTGGAGTGGGCCAAACGGAGACTAGAGTCCTCTCTCCCTTCCTCTGCTCCCCGCCCATGTGACCTTAGCAGGTGACCTAACATCTGTGACGGTCCTCCCAAACACGAAGGCCGTGGTCGTTATTCCACAGGATTATTCCAGACCAGCTCTTGCACCCCTCTCTTTCCGAAGAATGTCCACCCCCATCCAGAAGCCAAACAAAAATACACCAAGGCCCGAAATCAATGGAGCAGATAGTTTGAGTAGCCATGACAGAGCAGAGCCGCAGAAAGGGAGTTGGAGACAACGATGTGACAGCGGACAGTGGCCTTCCCACACCTGATTTGTGTTCTCCCTCTGTGGATGCCGTTCCTGCTGCTCAGGGCAGGGCTCTGAGGTCAGGCACAGAACCAGTGGGGTGACATTCTTGGCCAATGAACAAGCAGGCTTTGTTCCAGGCCCGCATTCCCAGGCCTGCTCTCCAAGTAAAAGTCCCTGCCCTCACCTCCTTGCTCACCTCTCCCACCGGCGGGCAGGAAGCACTGACTCAGTGTCCTTGTCTAAACTCCTAGGAACAGGCAGAAGCACCCCCAGTCCCTGGACCCCCAGCCTCCCCTCACCTGGAGGTGCGGAGGGGCAGAGGGACACACTGGCTTTCTCACTCACCAGGAAAAAAGGGGTGTCTGGTGGGAGTCCTAATTTGTCTGTCCATTCATTTCGCCATCCATTGTGACCCAGGGTCCCCTCCCCAACCAGTCACTGAAAGACCTGATGGTTTACACTTGACCCAACCTGGTTAAAACCATGGCTCCAGGCTTGAGGGTCATAGTCTTGGTCCAGTAACCTCTTTTTGTTTCCACATTTCCCTTCCTTCCTCTTCTGCCTTTGAGCACCTACGTCCAAACACACTACTTGACCTCTGGCCCACCTCAGCCCCAATGTCCAGATGGGACGTCCAGCTGCTCCCTGCCTTTTTCAAATAACCCACTCACCTCTTCTGTGGCAAGGTGAGTAATGCCACTCCCAAAGAGATCCAGGTCCTGCCCCCTGGAACCTGCAGACATTACCTTATATGGTAAAGGTGAGGGTGTGCAGATATGATCAAGGTAAGGGTTCTGACAAGAGGAGAGAATCCTGGGGTTAGCCGGGTGGACCCAGGGCACCCACAAGCACCCTTAAAGGAGGGATGAAAGTGTAATCACGCCCAACAGTAGATGTGATGACAGGGTGCAAAGGGTGGGAAGGATGTGGGGGAAGGGGCACACTAGCCATGGGACATGGGAGGTTCTAGAAACTGAGGAAGTCAAGGAAAAGGGTTCTACCCTGCAGCCCCCCTAAGGAACTTCCCCTACAGGCACTTTAATGTTAGACTTCTGACCTCCAGGACTGTGAGGGAATAAATGCATGTTGTCTTAAGCCACTAAGTCTGTGGTAATATGTTATAGCAATAGAATATAGATTCATCTCCAAAACTTGGGGAGCTACACTATAGTGTCACATCCTGGGGTCCTAGCTCTTTTACAAACACCCTTCCCACCTGCCACCCCCCACTTTCCCCAAGAGCATCAGTTGGAAATGTTTTCAGTGGCAGTAATGCAATATCTGACACCTGATACCTTCTCTTCCCCTGTGTAACCAGAGGGTGGAGGTCAAGGCAGGCAGGACCACGTGGTGGTTCTGAAAACTCTTCACTCCCGGTGCCAAGGAGGCTGCGGGGCTGTGATTCCCCAAATCATAGTTACACCTAGTCTGAAAGGGGGGATCGGCATGATGCCAGATGGATCAGTCCCCTTTTAGCATCAAAGTGAAAGTTTTCCCAGGAGCCTCCAGAGCCGTGTTACCTTTTGGCCTCATTGGCTATAAGTGGCTCCCATGAGCCACCCTGGTCTTCAAGAGAGACTGGGGAAATACAGGAATAGGATTAAAGCAGTTTGCTTGGGTCATGTATGGTCCATTGCCTTGACACACTGGTGTTGCATAAAACCCAGGCTGCCTCCGCACAGAAGACAAGGTGTTGGGTGGGCGGTTAGAGCAGGGGCATCTGTACCTCTAGGACCCCTGTCCCCCATCAGTGCACAGCAGCCCACCCTCCAGCTGCCAGCACCTAGCTTTTCCCTCTGCTTGTCTTCCTTTGCCTGAGGCAGGGAGAAGCTGGAAGGGCAGAGGCATTAACATGCAGCCCCAGCAGCGCCCCACCAGGGACAGATGGGAGACAGTGAATACACCCCCACCTTCCTTCCCTCCTCCCCACAGGAGACAACCCCCAGGTGTGCTCTGCACCAGCCCCACGGTTCCCTTACGGGGCTGGGCTCCAACTGCCCACAGCGGTCACTGCTCTGCCATGATCTCTTTCTGGGCCATCTCCACAGGCTGCCTCATCTCCTTGCTGCCTCTACCTGTCCTCCTGGGTCACGGCCCAAATAATCGACCCTGCCCCAGGGTCTGCTTCCGGGGGACCCAGATTACCACAGCCACTGAGACCATTTGTCCTTTGGTTCTCAGTCGGGAACAGAGGGTCTCAACACTCATCCCCAAAATGTCCTTTCCAAGGCACCTTCTCTATACAGGCAGGACTTGGGTTTCCAGAATGCCTCATACAGGTGTTTAAAAGTCACAGCTCTCTCCATGTGTGCATGCGTTCACCAAGGATTGCTGAGGGTCAACAGGACCAGACTCTGGGTGGTTTGCCGGGTGTGCTGAGGTAAATCAAATATGTCCCCCTACTGCCCTGCCTTCAAGAAGCAGCCAAATGCAAAGGAAGGGGAGATGAAGAGGCCAGGCAGCAAAAGGGAAGAGGTTAAACTTGCCTGACAGTCTCTCATGGGAGCTGGTCTAAAAGACTGAGCACAGGTGAAGCAGATGAAGAAGGTTATTGAAGCCCAAGGCACAGAGTAGAAAGGGTCATGACCATGACCATGACATGGAGAACACATCTGGGGGCCTGGTGAGCCATGTAGCAAAGTTGGGCAGAGGAAAGAACCCAAGGGGGAACATTGGAAGGGGGTGCACTGGGGAGGAAGGAAGAGCTGAAGAGGGAATGCCCGATTAGAGACACAACCCACCCACCTCACAGGGTGTCATCCTTCTACCGAGTTCCAAAGCCTATCATTTACGAAAGCAGCCCATCTCTGGGGGAGGTGGGCATCACTCTACCCCTTCTCACTTCTACAAGGGGTAACATAGAGATTCGTACTAAATCATCACTGCGGACTTTTCCTCTCATTTCTCAATGAGAGGGTAAGGAAAGTTCAAAATGAGAAAGGATCTTTCCTGAGTCCATGCGGAGAACAGGTGGGACTTCCAGGATTTGAATGGAAGCTTCGTGTGCTCTCCAAAGTACTCTAACCACCCTCCCGTCAACCGGAAAAACAGGGACAGACAGATGTGGAGTCCCTTCGCCTAATACATCTGGTTCCATTAAGTGCCAAGGATCCATATTTATGAAGAATCTTTTTATCTCTCTGTCAGTTGCTTCCAATCCCACCATCCATTAGAAATATAAGGCAAGGCATTTATATATATATATATTTTTTTTTAATTTTCTGGTACCATACCTTTAAGAGTGAAAACTAATCAATGCAATTAATCCCAATCATGTAATTTATTTCTTCAACTCAATATACCTAAACTATTACTGTTTCAACACATAATCAATACAAAATATCATTCATCTTTAATGAGATATTTACATTCTTCTGTTTTCATGGAGTAGTCACAATTAAGGTATAGTTTATTTAATAGCACATCTCTGTTTGAACCAGCCACATTTCCAGGGTTCAGCAGCTACAGGTGCCAGTGACCACCATATTGGCCAGAACAGCTCTAAAACAATGTGCAGAAAGGCATAGTGCTTTGGGCCCTGACGGGGATTTGTAAGCTCTGCCTTAGATTTTTCTCTCTGCATTTCAAGACACATTTTTCTCTGCTATCTGCATTTCTCCACATTTTCCCAGTATTTCCCAGCAGAGAAACTGTGCATGGCCAGGACATGTGGACACATGGTTTGAACGGTAGATAAGAGGCCAACGTGGTTCAGGGTTCAGCAAACTATACCCCACCCATAGGCCAAATCCACCCAGTCAGTGTTAATTCATGGTATGAGCTATGAATGGTCTCTACATTTTCAAAGGCAGTAAAGACAAGTAAGAAGAATATGTAGTAGCAACTGTATATTGCCTGCAAATTTTCCATAAAACATTTACCTACCCCTGATCTAGTTAATGCTTTTAAGTATTTCTTTATTTTTTTAAATGTTTATTTATTTTTGAGAGAGAGAGACAGAGACAGAGTGTGAGCAGGGGAGGGGCAGAGAGAGAGGGAGACAGAATCTGGAGCAGGCTCCAGGCTCTGAGCTGTCAGCACAGAGCCTGAGGTGGGGCTCGAACCCACGAACCACGAGATCATGACTTGAGCCCAAAGTTGGACGCTTAACCGACTGAGCCACCCAGGCACCCTTAATTTTTTCTTTTTTACGTGAACACGGTTATAGCATTTAGGTTCCATTCTGTAACCACAACTTATACAAGTTTTTATGACTCTCTTACTGTCTCTGTGATTTCAGTGTTCACCGTCCGCCCTCTCCCCATGGCTTCTGCAATCCTTGAGCTCTTAGTTCGATTCGCTGCGTGGTTTGCTGAAGTTCACTGTCAATTTTTTCTTTTCAAGAAAAGTCACGTATTAGTGACAGTCATTCTGTTATCTGAGATTCTATCGGATTGATAGTCCACGTTGTATCTGCGTGTGTCAATATACGTCAGGAGAAAAATCAGATTCAGCCCCTGCCTGCAAGTGCTCGGTCCTGGCTATGAAACCTGGGCATGGAAGTCATTTCTTTCCGTCCAAAGGTGACATATCATCCCTCTGTCTGTGGCATGAGCCGGTGGGCTGCTGAGCCTGTGTTGTTACCACCATCTTCCAATCTTCCTTCACACTATGACTTAGGCCACTACCCGCCCCCCAGGTGCCCCAGACTCCACTGCCTAACTCCCCTCCATGACTCAGAATCCACACCCACAGCATTTATACCTGAAACATGGCTTGTCGGGGGGTGGGATTCTTGATTCATGCCTCCTGTCATTCAGAACTTCCTAGCCACTGCCCCCTACCTCGGGGTAGGGCGTGCTGCTGGAGGGAAAATCTAAAACTTGACTTTTCTTCCTTTTAAAGGAGACTTGTGTTTTCTGCTCAGATGTCTGAAGACTTCCGCTTACCTTTGATGGTCAGTAAATTAAACAGGACGTGTCTGGGTATGAAATGTTTTTTTATCAACTTCCTAGGAAACAGCGCAAACTTTTCATATGAGTCTGTCTCTTCCTTCTCTTCAGGGAAATTTTCCTTCAGCTGTTTCAGTGACAGAGGCTCCATTTGCTGGATTCAGTATTTTAGGACCATGGATTTGTCTCATAATGTATTATCTTAGCCCCACACACAAACACTGTTTCTGTTTTCCTCTGGTTGATTCACTCTCTTTGCCTTTCTCCTCTGCACATATTTATTTATTAAAGTCTTGCAAGCACTTCCTTAATATCAGCAGCTCAGTCTCTGCTATTGTTTCAGACCTCGAGTTATTTTCACTCAAAACATCACTTTTCTTCTCCTCTTGTGATTTTATCAACTCTCCTCTGAGTTCCTGTTTCACTAAACATATGGTCATATTATCTTCTTTTATGGCACAAAGCCATTACTGGGGATTTTCTTCAGTTCCTGCAGTTATGTCGTCTTCGGGACTAGGTCCTTCATCTATGATTTATACACGCTGTTCTTTAAACTCTGTATACTCAGCACTTGACATGGTGTGGTTGCATAGCGACCAAGCCATTTCTTTTCATCTACCTTATCCTAGACAAGGACAGCTCTTTCCAGACTTACTTTCGCTGATGGAGAACTTGCTGTAAAATTGGGATCAGCCCCCTCCTCCGAGATCCTGGCACACGCCCTATACCATTGGTCACCCCATCCTGCAGGACCTGCACTCCATTTGGATGGCGAGACTGTCCACCACAGGCAGGGACATGCTTCATGAGGCCAGAAAGAACTTAGGGAATAGCAAGTTTATCCCCGTCTCTATCCCACTTCTGCCTCGATTGATACTGGCTGGTCGCGCATAAGGATGGCTCAATGAATTTTCCTCGACTTTTCCCAAGAGTTCTTACACACCCCTTTGGTCTACCCACTTCAAAATTAGGAAAGAGAGCAACTAGCAAAATAATAATAATAATAGTAATGTGAATTGTTTAGCTCACATTTTCATCCCTATAATATTTGGAGGGTTTGGGATAACACGCAGACAAGCTTTTGGAATCTTGTGTTTCTTTGGCTTCTATTTTCGCCTGTGACAAGCATGAGTCTGTGTTCCTACAACAGTTCATTCTT
This sequence comes from Cryptoprocta ferox, assembly GCA_028646485.1. Taxonomy (NCBI): domain Eukaryota; kingdom Metazoa; phylum Chordata; class Mammalia; order Carnivora; family Eupleridae; genus Cryptoprocta; species Cryptoprocta ferox. Next base: position 5,327,228 of record CM053560.1, on the reverse strand, counting down.
GGCTGGTTTTTGTTCATTTTTATCCACTGCGGTAGGTGTTACAGAAGGAAGATTCTGGGGTCCATCTTTGTCTCATCGGATGTGTTCAGGAGTGTCCTCTTTCCTAATCCCAAACTTCAGTAAATAGGAATCAACCCCTTTTCCCTCTATCCCTTTTCCAACAGGGGTCCTGTGGTCAGTAATTCCCTTCCACCCATCTCCCAACACCCAAATCCCAGCCACCCTTTCAAACCAAATCAAATGACTTTCTCACGTGAAGCTTTCCTTACACACTCTGCAGAAAATACTCTCTCCCCCGCTGTGAATTCCCCCTACGATCTGCCCCATTCCTACACCCCTCACCACTTTCCACCTCCTACCTGATTTTTCCGTGTCCATGTCAGTCTCCCTCACTGCCCTGTGGTCTCCATGACAGCGAGGTCTGGTTGGTGTTCATGCCTGTACCCTCTGTGTGTATTGAGGTATGGAACACAGTGCAAACTCAGTTTGTGTTTGTTAAATGAGTTAAAATGGTGCTCGACAAAAACTGGTCCACCTTATGCCAATGTGTATTACAGAAAGCACGGAGGAAGGTGAAGTAGAGCTCGAGCAGAAGCTTGGAACCCACAACAAATCCCATTGTGATAAGTACCATCACCACAAGTCACCCCGAGTGACAATTAGATTTCTAGCTGGACCAGAGAGCCCACTTGTTTATAACATGGTCTACACAATAACACAGGTGATAACAATAACGTGGACTGACAACCACACTTCCATGCCATTCAGTTGTCAGAATGCCTTCTTATCTATTGTCCTATCTGATCCTCAGAACAACCTGGAGATGCGGATCTTTTGGATCCAACTTTACAGATGCGGGAAGGGAGGTACAGAGGTGTCAAAAAGCTCATCCCAAGTCATGTAGTCAGTGGGCCATATCTGTCTGCTTTCCCGCATCTGACAAGCCTCCCTAATCAGTATGCTTTCTTGCTCATAGATGGCAGGCCCCACAGGTTGCAGAGGCTGTTGACTGCACAAGGGCATCTGGATGAGGGGCCAAGTGGGAAGGGAAATCCAGCCCATGCTCCTCTTGTCAAGCTGTGTGCCCTGGCACAAGGCCACCTCACATCTGCTTAGAAGGACCCCTTTTTTTTCTAACTCACACACAGACTGACCGGGGAGCTAATCAAAAGGATCATGTTTGCTAAGTTCTCCCACCCCATAGACCTTCTCTGAACATAGCACACAGCACGTATTCATACATTGTTTATTGAATGAGCATGTTCTCACTTACAAAACTCATTTTCATAAACTACTTCATCCCGTTCCCATAAAAAATTCCAAAACAGACAAAATTCTGAGAAACGTCAAGGATTTCTGAAGGATTTCTTCGCCCTTTTAATGGTGGAATTTGACCAAAACATTACACGAGGAGTCCGGGATCACTACAAAGTCAAGGAAGGAGAGTGTGCTCTTTCCCAGCTCTAGAGGAAGGCAGAAAGGGATATTTCTAATATCTAATATTAGATAGCCCATATCTAATCCAACCCCAGATGTGGGCAATGTGTTCCATGATCTTTTAGGGGTAAGTTTCCCAAGTGTTTTCCACCATCTGTGCGAGGGAAAACCAGGAAATGAATGGGCCAGTGTCTCCATGTAATTTGATGTGCATGACTTCTCTAAAAATGCTGCAACGATGTGGGTCCAGCCATGGGGACACCTGGGTCAGCGGGAGACCCTGAGTGAGCTGCAGTGCAGGGGACATTCACCAGAGAGGAGGAACTTGAGACACTCGGGACAGGATGTGGGGCTTCCTGGGACACTCATGGGAAGGGGTGATTGAGAGAGGGCTCAGGAGAGGGGAAGGGTAATAATGTGGAAGTGGGGGGCGGTGTCCATACAGCTGGGTTAGTCTGGATTTTTGAGGGATCAAGAATCTGTTCACTGGGTCTCAGTTTGACCATCTGGAGAAATATCCCTGCTCACTCAAGCCAGAAACCCCAGTGCTGGAAGAGTGAAGGCTGCCTCACGCATGCGTTGAACACACACACGTTCCCTGTGTCCTTGGCGCCAGGTCTGGGCTGGGCACCGTGGTTCGAGAGGTCCAGACATGGTCTCAGCCATTAAGAGTTTCTATCCCAGTGAGGAAGACAGATCTGGTCTCCACTGTGAGACGTGAGCAATGGTCAGCTCAACCAGAGAGGGGAAGAGAGAGCCCAAGGGAAGTTGAGAAGAAGGGACAGTCACTGCAGAATGAAGAACCACCATGAGGCAGACCGGGAGGCCTGTGGTCTCCAAGCAGCACACAGGGGCTCCTACCTTTGCCTTGCTCTCTCCTGTCTCCACAGCCCATGCCACCGCGTCCTCTGGTCGGCACATCACATCATAAACTGCAGGTGTGCCCTTGCACGAGGGAAGGAAAGGAGGAACACAACCCCACAACGCGTCACGCCCCATGGTGTTCAGTCACGACAGCCGCAGCTGAGCGCCGGGCATGGTGCTAAGTCCTCCCTGCATCGCCTCATTGGACATCAGGCCAGCACAGAGGGGGCGCGAGCTGCACCACGCATGAACAGCAGCTCGAAAAAGTCAGGATGCCCCCGCAAACATCTGGGGAGAGATTCCAGGCAGGTGCAAGGGTGAGCGCGGAGGCTCTGCGAATGTTTGGAGAGTCCAAGGAAAGGCAAGGGGTCTGGCAGGGGCCAAGCTGTGTGAGGAAGGCAGAGAGAGGCGGGGAAGGGGGCCGAGCAGCAGCCGGGGCTTGGCCCTCGTGTGAAACCTGTCTGATGTGTGCAGGGGCCCTGACAATGCCTCCGAGCCAGCCGGGAAGCCCCTGAGATTACCCAGCACGAAAACCGACATGATTTTACCTACACTTTAAAAGAACTGCTAAATATGCATTTGTACCTCAAATGCTTTTTTTAAGGGTTACTTTGCTGTGTCGGGAACAGACGTGCAGCAGGGAAGGGAGGGTGAGGGCGGTAACCGAGAAGCCAGTTAGCAGCTTTGGGGAGGTAAAAGCATTGTCTTGGGCACAAACAGGGGCCCTCAGAGGGGGATGTTATAACCAGGCTCGCACTCAGCCTGGTGCCGGATGCGGTGATGCACACGAGACTGGGGTCCGGTCCTCCCTCCCGCCCCAGTGCCTCCAAATGGTGCAGCATAGCTGCCTTTGATAAGTGTTTGTCAGTGAATGAAGGAGACACCCCTTGTGGCTTTCCGGGTCTGGTGGGGAGCCCAGCAGAGTAATAACAGAGATACTGTGAGGCGAGCGCCACAGCAAAGGGTGACACCAAGTGTCCCAGAGGAAACGAAGAGCTGCCTTTTTCTGGGGAGATGAGTGGGATGTGAGCAGAGGCTTCCCAGTGTCAGTGCTGCTGAGACGGGCACTGACGGGTGCCTAGGAGTTTTCTAGGCAGAGGGGGAGACCAAGGCCACGCAAAGGAAACGTCAGTGTTAACAAGTGCTCAGAGAGAAGAAGTATGTAGAATGTTCAAGAAATAAAGGAAGTGTTGTGTACCCGGAACGTGGTAGGTGCTCAGTAAATATGTGTCACCAGAAGGAATGATCACTGTACGGTGTCATCACAAGGCTGTGATGACTGCGTGGGGCACAGGTGGGCTTCTGAGGAGGCGCTGAGGAGGTACTGAAGCAGATACTGATGTGAACCTTACGTGGCCTTTAAACAAATCCCTGGAGGGCGAGAGCTGTGTGCTTGTCACCGCTGGATTCAAAACCCAGAATTAGGGCCTGGAATAGAGTCAAAAATATTCACAGCAGCTCTACTGTGTCCAACCTCAGCCTCCGTCCCTGAGGCCAAGCCCTTATGCCCCCCATCTGCTTGTCCCCTCGGACACTGACTAGCTAACGTGCACAAGGCCAAACGCTTCATCTCCCGTTTGCACTGGTGGCAGGGAACTGGGTCACCTCCGCCTCCTGCCACTCAGTCTCCCTTTTCCAGGCCCCTGCAGTTCAGCAGGGTGGGGACAGCTCTGGGGGGGGTGCTGGGAACAGAGGTACTGTGTGCATCTTCCCAGCGAGAGCGCAGGAGAGAAGGGACGGCTTCCCCGAGCTCTCCCTGCCCCGCGGCCGTGACCGAGGAGGGCTCCAGACTCTAGACGGTGCAGCTCTGAGGTGGTGACCTGTACCCACCAGCTCATTCCGTGAACAAAAAACACGCTCTTGTCCTACTGATGCACTGAGATGCAGGGGTGGGGGTGTTTCCACAACGTAACCTGTCTCACACCACCTCTGGTCTCTCGGATCCTAATTAATAATACCGCTCACAGAGGCTCCTGGGTGACTCCGTTGGTTGAGCGTCCCACTTCGGCTCAGGTCATGATCTCACGGTTCGTGGGTTCGAGCCCCGCATCAGGCTCTGTGCTGACAGCTCAGAGCCTGGAGCTGCTTCAGATTCTGTGTCTCCCTCTCTCTCTGCCCCTCCCCTGATCACACTGTCTCTCTCTGTCTCTCAAAAATAAATAAATGTTTAAAACAAAGTTAAAAAAATAATAATACTGCTTATTAACCTATGAAGCTTGTCTCTTTCTTACACACACACACCTAATCCATTGCTAAATCCCATCAGATCTACCTCTAAAATATTTCTGGAAGTGATGGCTGAGCACCATCTCCATTCCATCCACTTTGCTCGAACCACCAGAAACCCTCGCTGGAAGGAATGCAGCTGCTGCCTAACCCATCTTTGTAATTCCCATCGTGTCCTCTCCCCGCAGAAGCAAGCGGGACGCTTATCATTTTATTTCTTTGCTTGTAAAGAACCACTTTCTTGAGAATAAATCCAAATTCCACAGTGTGGCTTACAAAGTCCTGTACGACTCAAGCCCATGTTCTTTCTCCAATCCCAGCTGTGACCATTGGGCCTTTTTCTGGCTCTGCTCCGGTTCTGCTCCAACACCCTTGTCTCCTTCACGCCCCGCCCACCCCAGGGCCTTTGCACCAGCGCCCCCTACTATCTGCATTGCTCTTTCCCCCAGCTCTTCCCACCCTCCACAACTTCTCCTCTCTTCTCAGATAATCTGCCACCTCTTCCAAGAGGCATTCCCTGACATCCCTTTTTTACACCAACCATCCTCTCCCCATTTGGTAACATTCCATCCCATCACCCTGTTTTATTGTCTTTGCAAAACTTCCCTCTAACCAAAACTACTTTTCCCTATGCATGCATGTTTTTTGACTGCCTCTTTCCACCAGCACGCTGTGTCCACTAGACCCCCAATGCCTAGGAAACGTCTCTGTTCGTACCAATCTCTCAAAATACAGTCCGCGAATGATTGACTAAATGAATGAGCACCAGACTGTCATCATTGCGGCCATTGAGAGAATCAAGTGAAATGACAGCAAACCACATGGAGGTTGGTGATGCTTGAGCCCAGCACTGTGTTCCCGTTCTATTCCCTCGTCCAAAATGGAAACGGAGGGGGAGAGAGAGAAGGAAGGAGAGCAAGAGAGAATGAAAAGGCGTGTTCACCCTCCTGTTCAGGGTACCTCTCATGCCTGACAAATGATGACTTAGCGAGAGATCAGAACATTCGAGACCAAAACAGTCATTATCCGCCACTCCCCCCGCCAGGCCCTTCCCCAAACTCGCTGGCTGCCAGAAGCCGGCCCAGACAGTCCAGTTAGGAAACAAAAAGATAGAACAGAAAGGCCCCTTTGAGCAGCCTGGTTATTAAGAGCTCTAGACGGGGAGAGAGAGTGTGTGCAGCTTAACTCAAACATTCGTGCTGAAATGTAAAAAACAATTATGACATTCAATTATTCCATTAAGTGAAATTAACCATTCTTCTCGTTCTTTGAAAAGACCAAAAGAAAGCACAGATCTGAATAATTAGGTCAGTGAAGAATTGGGAAGAAAGGATGTCTAGACTTTTATTTTCATTTGAAAGTAGGAGGAGGGTTTCGCATTGGGGCTGCGTGTGTGTGTGTGTGTGTGTGTGTGTGTGTCTCCCCGCTTGCTCTAAGAACGCCTTTGAATTCCCGGGGTGGTCATATCCGCAGCTCTGCCCTGGCAGGTATGGCCCCGTCCAGATCAAGGAGTGGCATTCCCACTTTGATGTTGACTGTCACGCTCTACTGCTTGAGGATCTCTTTGGCTGCCTGCAAGTCTGTTGTCCTGGGCGACCAGGTAAACCCGCCCAGGAGCACAGACCCTGCCTCCCATCGGTCCTGGCATCCCTTGCAGAGGAGAGAGAGAGAGAGAGAGAGAGAGAGAGAGAGATGTGTGGGTGGGGACGTCCCTCGGGGCTCTTCGGCTCCCAAGGGGGATTTTGGCCCTTGGTCATCATCTCTTGAGGTCCTGTGACCTGCTGGCAGACCACAGAACTGTACATAGGAATAAAACTGTGCGCCCACAAGCGTGCATGGAAGCACTTGCCCACATGACTCCACTGTAAAGAGGGCAAGTGGAAAGACAAGGACCACCTCTGAGCCCCAGGGTGAGTTGTTCCTCTCTCTCGGGCCCCCGTGCACGGAGCCACAAATGATGACAACCCGCCTGAGCAAGTGGCTGTGGGTAGTAAGGGAGCTTACTTACTACCTCAACCTCCCAGCCTAGCGTCTGACTCCCCTGGTCCAACAGGGCACACTTTCTCCAACACACTATTATTTCCTATTTCCCTATGTGCTTCAGAAGCCTGCAAATATTAAGTATCAATGCCATCTGGGGGATTTTTTTTCTTTGTTTGTTTTGTGTGTTTGTAATCATCTGTTAAGTGATCCATTTCTCCAAGGATGCTTGGAACATGAAACCTGCTACTTTGTGATAAGGGCCACCGTAGTTTACTCTTAAAATTCACCCCATGGCAGGTCCAAAAGCAAAACAGTAAGCTATAGCCCGAACATTCCTTTAAAATAGATTTTTAAATTTAATCTTTTTATTTCGTTTTTTAAATGTTTGTTTCTTTTTGAGAGATGGAGCATGCGCATGCAAGCAGCGGAGGGGCAGAGAGAGGGAGACAGAGGATCCGAAGCAGGTTCTGCACTGACAGCAGCAAGCCTGACATGGGGCTCAAACTCACACCATGAGATCATGACCTGAGCCAATGTTGGACACTCACCCAACTGAGCCACCCAGGTGCCCCTGTTTATCTTTTTGAATTGTGGCAAGATCCACATATACAATTTACATCTAAACCATCTTTAAGTGTACCTATCAGGGGCGAGAAGTACATCCACGTGGTCATAGAGCCCTCCCCACCATCTATCCCCGGGACTGTTTTCATCTTGCAAAACTGAAATTCAGTCCCCATCAAACTCCACCTCCCTTCCCCCAACCCCATCGAGTCCTGGCACCCCCCACCCACCCATTCCATTTTCTGCCTCTGTGAGCTTGAGTCTTCTAGGAACCTCATGTAAGTAGATTAATACATTTGTTCTGTCTCATTTTGGCTTCTTTCACTCAGCAAAATATTTTAAAGATTCATTCTTTAAAGAAAAGATTCACTCATGGTTGAATACTATTCCACTGTATGTAAACAGCACATCTTGTTTTCCATCCATCCACTGATGGATACCTGGGTCACTCCACCTTTTGGGTGTTATGACCAATGCTACTTAAACATAGGTGTGCAAAAATCCCTTCCAGTCTCCTCCCTCAGTTCTTCTGCATTTTAAAATAACTTTAAAAAAACTAAAAAAGGCGAGAGTATCTTTTTCTACTCCTGGAAAGCTAGCTTCTCTTCAATGTGTTGAGCACCTGAGGCACCGTAGAAAGTACACACGCTTTGCATTCAAAGAGAGCCTGCATCAGAATTGTGGCTGTAACACTTAGAAGTGCTGTCAATTTAGATACACTGACATCTCCAAGATTTACTTCCTTGACAAGAAAAATAGAAAAAAAATTAGTCCTTTCCAACATCGAAAGGCAGTTGTGAGGACTGGGTTGTCAGTCGTGCCTCCTTGGGGTTTTCTCTCGCGCCGGATGCAAAGAGAGCCCTTCATAAAAGCCATTCCCACAAGTCCATGTGTAAACGACCTTGTCAAGTCCAAGGGTGGGGTCCACAGGGGGTACTCAGTCACTGGGAGTAAAGCTACTATCACCGTGGTGGCCTGAACACACTGGGCTGGGATAGTCACCCAGCTTTGCAGGCTTGGCTCCCCACTTGACAAGGAAGGCTTGAGGACACAGTGAAGAAGGAGCATGGCCAAGGCCATAGAGCAGATTAGGGCAGAACCAGAGTTGAACTCTGCCTCCTGACTCCCAGTGTGTGCTCTAGCTCCTCTATTTCTTGTTCCAACGAAATAGCTCAGCATAAGCTGACCACATAGACCCCCGTGTGCCAGGAGTGCACCCTTACGGACCCCCGTTTCCTGGAGCCTATCACACCCTAGAGGCCATCTCAACGAAGCACCTGCATCCCTTGGCTCATGACCCCACCCGTGTGTCATCCTGAACTTGAGCTCACCGCCATCTCCCTCCATAAGCATGCTCATGGTTGCATCTAGGGCCATGCAGGTAATCCAAGATCATCTCCCCATCTCAAGACCATTAACTTTTTTTTATAGTTTATTGTCAAGTTGGTTTCCATATAACACCCGGTGCTCTTCCCCACAAGTGCCCTCCTCCATTCCCATGACCCCCTTCCCTTTCCCTCTCCCCTTTCAGCCCTCAGTTTGTTTTCAGTATTCAAGAGTCTCTCATGGTTTGCCTCCCTCCCTCTCCCTAACTCTTTTTCCCCTTCCCCTCCCCATGGTCGTCTGTTAAGTTTCTCCAGTTCCACATATGAGTGAAAACATATGGTATCTGTTCTCCGCCTGACTTACTTCACTTAGCATGACACCCTCGAGGTCCATCCACGTGGCCACGAATGGCCAGATTTCACTCTTTCTCATTGTCATGGAGTATTCCGTTGTACAGATAAACCACATCTTCTTGATCCATTCGTCAGTTGATGGACATTCAGGCTCTTTCCATGATTTTGCTATTGTTGAAAGTGCTGCTATGAACATTGGGGTACATGTGCCTCCTATGCATCAGCATTAACTTAATCACATCTGCAAAGTACACTTGGTCATATAAGCAGCCCTCACGGGCTCAGGACAGTAGGACCTGGATATCACCGGGGGCCTCCGTTCAGCCTACTGCAGACCTCCAACTGTCCAACTGTGGCTACTAGTTGATGTCCTCAGGAAGGGAGCCCAGAACATGCCAAAAATAACAACTCTGCCCCCGTCTGTCTAACATGCAGTATTTAACTGTGGCTCAACTAACGTCCTGACCATCAGGGGTAATGTGCAAAATGTTCAACAGGCACGCTGCGAATCAGCATGGACAGTGGCCCTGGGGCGAAGGCAGAGCCCCAGAGATGCCCTTGGGTCGCTGGACACTAGAGCCAGGCGAGGAGGCTGAGCTGGGCAGGGTGGCCTTCAAGGACTTTGGAGAGTGTCTACTTACCAACTCGTTTTGTTGAGAAGTGTTTTGGTATTTTAGCAGCCAGGGTGAAAGGTGCTTCTGCCCAAAAGGTGAGTATCAGCTCTGATTTTAGGGGGTAGGTGTTGGGAGTACCCTCAAGTCCCTCCAGAGAGCCCCAAGCTGAGGCTCTGGAGCTCAGACATCCCTGTAGCATTGAATCCTGAGATTCCAAAGTGCAGGGAGGCGGCCCAAGCCAGCAGAGCCTCAAGACTCTGAAATAGAAAAGGCAATTCCATTTCACTTCCTGGGCCGGAGCCATCCAGAGCTGACAACTCTCCGAGGGGAGGGGAAGGTCGAGTGTCATCAGAGGAGCCCCAAGGTCAGCAGAGGGGAAGGTCGGGTGTCATCAGAGGAGCCCCAAGGTCAGCACAGCCGTCAAAGAGCCCTTCCTAGGAAGTATTGTAATGATTGGAGTATAAAGGAATCAGACGTATGCTGGTCGCAGTTCTTCTGGAAGAAGCATGCGTGGGCACACACGTTCCTTCACACTCACCCACGCACGTCCGCGCTGCACATCCACGCCCATTCATAGGCACAGAGCCAGTCACGTGTGCTCAATCACACACTCCCGCTGTCTGAGTTCCCTATTACTGTTGTAACAAATGGCCGCGAAGGTCGTGGCTTCGTCCAACACAAATCGACTCTCTCGCAGTTCTGGAAGCCGGAAGTCCAACCCGGGTCTCACCAGGCGGGCGTCCCGGGCCAGCGGGGCCGCGCTCCCCCTGGAGGCTGTAGCCGCCCGTCTCGGCCTCCTCCGGCCCCCAGAGGCCCCGGTGCTCCTGGCCCTCAGCCCTTCGTCCGCCGTCCGCGCCAGCAGGGCGGCCAGGTGCCCGTCACCGCCTCTGCCACCTCCTCTCCTGCCGCGTGCGCCGCTCGCGCCCTTGTGACGGAGGTCCGCTGTGGGGACCTCGGCTCCCCCTGTCTTCCTTCCCCTTCGCCAGGGGCGCCGGACAGCGTCACCGGGGCGGGCTAGGGCGCGGGCTCCGCGGGCTGTCAGTCCGCCTGCCACACCGCGCACACTCATCACACACGCACACACACGCACACACGCACCTCCACGCCCATCACACACGCGCACACTCACCCCCACGCCCATCACACACGCGCACACGCACCCCCACGCCCATCACACACGCGCGCACACGCACACACTCACCCCACGCCCATCACACACGCGCACACGCACCCCCACGCCCATCACACACGCGCGCACACGCACACACTCACCCCACGCCCATCACACACGCGCACACTCACCCCCACACTCATCACACACGCACATCCCACACTCATCACACACGCACACACATGCACACACTCATCACACACGCACACACACACCCCACACTCATCACACACGCACACACTCACACCCCACACTCGTCACACATGCACTCACACACGCACATCCCACACTCATCACACATGCACACACATGCACACACTCATCACACACGCACACCCCACGCCCATCACACACGCACACACTCACACCCCACACTCATCACACACGCACACACACCACATTCAGTCACACACCACAGTCCCCATACTGTCACATGTACACTCTACACTTAGTCACACACACACACACACCCCACACTCATACACACACACACACCACACCACACTCACGCTACACTCACACACATACCCCCCACACACACCACACTCAGTCACACATGCACACATACCACACTCACACACATACACACCACACAGTCACATATACGCACACCGCATACTAACACACACCACACTCCCACTCACACCACTCAGTCCCACACCACACTCACACACATATAGCCCACATTCACTTACACACACGCACACACCCTCTCAAAAAATGAAAAGCCAAACCCTTGGATGAGTTTCCTTTGGGTTTTGCTGATCCGAAAGCATTTGGTCGTAAATGGTGACATCCGACCCGCCCACCACCACACCCTCCATCCACAATCAGCTCTCTTCCTTTCCAGGGATACAAACAACAGAATCAGGAAAATATGCCCCTGCGGTCTACACCCGCCAGGCGGTGTTAGAGGGCTCCGCCAGCGGTGTCAGAGCCCGCGGGAGGCGAGCCCAGAACCGCCTGCTTCCGGGACGTCCACGGCAGACTCTGCACGATGGGGCTGCCCTTGACGCCGGGGGGAGTCGGAGCAGAGGGGACCTGAGGGAGCAGACAGAGTCCCACCAGGGGAATCGGAGGACCTGGAGGCACGCAGGCCACGTGCTAACTAATCTCCAGGTGTCCTGACTCCCCACCGTGGCCTCTCCTGGGCGGGGACTCGGGGCCCAGCACTCAGGGGCCTCTTGTGCTTGTGACGCCGTCTAATGGGACAAAGGGCTCTGAGCCACCAGATTGCGAAGCGTCCCACTCTGTCGATGACACACCTGAGGCCTGGAGGGAAGCGTCTTGCTGGAGTCCACACTGCCGGAGGCCGACACGGCGCCAGAACTCAGTGTCCCTGGTTCCAGATGGGGTCTTGTCAGTACCAGATTCCAAGCTCACCCTCGTTCTTTGTGCTCGAAGCTTCCCTAAAGCCAGGGAGGCTGTGCCTTCGCGTCCTGGGCTGCTGACAGTCTGCGCGCCCCCACGACCTGTCCCCGCATACAGGTCTCCGGGGAGGACCCACTGCTGACCCGCTCCAAAAAGGGCCCTGGACAGCACCGAGGCCGCAGTGGGGGGACATACAGCCACGACTTCCTCTGCAGCCTCACAGCCCGGTCGTGAGACCGAGGGGCCGGCGCAGGAGTGGAGGGTGCAGCCACGGCTGCGGAGCCTAACGGGCAACAGGGGAGCAGCGCTAGAAGAGCCAGAGGACCCGGGAGTCCAGAAAATCCATGTACTTGTTTGGTGATGTCACGCAAGTCACTTAACCTCTCTGAGCACCAACCAGTCTCCTCTTGATTCATACAATCATCGTGAACCTAACACACCTGAACGGTTCAAAGACCCTCTGACTCGTCCACACCAGAGGTGCCTGGGTCCACACCGCCGGCTGCAGCCTGACGGACTGCTACAGGTGCTGAGAAGCTAGAATGGGGTGGGGGGGAGTTCAGGGGAGGAGCACGGCCACTGTGGACACAGGCGGCGGTCCGCTAGGAAGTTAAACATAGCCAGGGCTGCTGCCAGGCACATATTCAAAAGAACTGACCTCAGGGACTCAAAAGGGACTTGCACATCCGTGTTCCTAATAGCACTATTCATGGTCACCAAGAGGCGGAAACAATCCAAATGTCCATGGACAGATGACTGGATTAACAAACTGTGGGATAGTCGTACTCTGGAAAACGATTCAGCCTTAAAAAGGGAAGGAAATCTGTCATGCTACAACACGATAAACCTTGAAAACGTTAACGCTGAGTGAAATAAGGCGCACATAAAAACAAATACCGTGTGATCCCACGTCTATGGGTATCTAGAATAGATTAATTCACAGAGACGGAAAGGAGAATGGCGGCCACCAGGGGCTAGGGGAGGGGAGGTGGGGTTATGGAGTTAATTTTTAATGAATATAATGCCTCTGTTGATGATGAAGGAAACGGTTCTGGGGATGGATGGTGGTGATGGTTTCACAACAATGTGAGTGTACTTCATGCCACCGAATTGTACACGTAGAAATGGTTACTATGGCAAGTTTTATGCTGTGTTTAATTTACAGAAAAAAATTTTATTTTTTTAAAAAAGGGGCAATGACTGTTAACACGGCACGGGTGTGCCAGGTAGTAAAGCATGGAACAGACAGAGTGACAACTTCTGCTCCATGAGAGAGGTGGCGGGGGGAAGGGGCAGCAGAAGTGCCCTCCCCACAGAGGTAAGAGCCAGGAGAGGGCGGATGAAAGACTGGGACCTTTCACGCTCATGCAGAATCATCCATCCAGAGCCTTTACACGAGAAAGGCAAACCAGGCATGAGAACTCCGGGACGGAGGGGTGGCTCCAACTTCCACCCACCATAGCTGAAAGGCGCCATGTTGCCTCCCTCATCCACACACTCATTCAGGTGCTTCCTTTTTCCAGAAATGCCATCTTCTCTTCCTCAACAGAGCAAAATCCGCCCCCCAGCCCCAGCTGCCTGGACCTCCCGAGTTAGCTGAGCCCCACCCATCACTCCTCATTCTCATCTCCCATGGTTCCACTCACCACACCAGAGTCCACGTAGCTGTTTCTTCATCAGGATCTCCAAGGGTCTCCAACACAAACAACAGCATCTTAAGGTTGAGGTCCCTTCCTCACTCATGGCTTCTGGGTGAACAAATGAATGAATAAATGCATTGTAGGGACGGCAGCTTTCACAGGAGAACACGGTGCTCTGCTCGTCACACATCTCTGGCCACGTGATGCTCACGGTGACTCAGCAAAAGGAGCCCTGCTGTTACCGTACATCACCAACAAGGAAGGGCAGAAGAAGTGAAAGAACTGGTCTCTGGGCCAGAGATGGAGATGCATTTATGGGTGGAAGGGTACACGAGTGCCTACTCACTGGTCCTGCTTTACTTCCCACTGTCGATTCTGAGGTTTAGACACCTCCTCCACATGAGCTCCTCAGCACCCATGTTGGGCTCCCACCAGAAACTGCCTTTACTTGTATCCAATTCAAATATGATGGTTCACAGCATGAAGTTTAGAGCCACGCAGATCTAAAATGACAACCCTGGTCTTCCCACTTGCTGGGCCAAGTCAAACTCTCAGAGACTCAGTTTCCCCATCGGTCACATAGTGATGAATGAGGATCAGAAGACCCCACACACCAGAAGCCCTTAGCACCTGGAGAACCAGCAACGCGTGACCATGCTTGTCATCAGTGGGGATGGAATAGGGGCTCCCGGAGCTTGTGCCTTGGTGGGCCATTCCTCTGAGCCTAATCAGGAAGGGATGGCAAAAACGTGCGCTGGAGAGAGGACCGAGATCAAGGCAGGAGGGTGGGTCCCTGACGTGTTTTCAGCCCGGGATGCAGGAGACAAGATTCATTTCCAAGGCTTGGAGTCGAACGGGGCTGGAGAGCCAGGAGAGAAAGAAAGTCAGAGTCAGAGAGTGTGGGCGAAGAAGGCTACGGATTCCAGAGACAAGAGGTCATGCCCAAACTGGGCTTTTTCCTTTTTCTTTCTTTTTCTATTTCTTTTTCCTTTTCTGGGCTCTTCACACAAGTGCATGGGTGGGCTGGTCCCACTTAGAGGGGCCTGTGACAGGAAGGAGAATTCTCCCCACAGCTGGAGACTCTTGGCATGTGGGAATCCAATCCCCTGTTGAGTGGGTGGTCTGCTTGTCCCTTCACCCCTCTCCCCCTGCCTTCCTATGTCAGAATATGTCTTTGCAACCCTGGATCCAACCAACACAGAACATTCTCCTTGCTGCTTAAATTAGCACATGAGAAATAACTAGAGATAGAAATCACAGTTCACTTAACACTAATTATTTCCCTGGAAATGGAGATTAATATTGAACTTGTTACTTGCAGTGAGAAGAGTAAACACACACACAGGCACACGCCCTCCAAGTAAATGTGCGGATCTAATCCTTCCATTGCCTCAGACCCAACGCACCAAGCGGCCCTGGTGGCCAAATGTTTCCAAATGGGTTGTTATGATCACATCCAGGAATTTGGGGATGTTCAAGGCTGGCCCCAGGGGTAGGGCCACAGCACAGAGGGACAGGCATCCCCCTCTGGTGAGTCTGCCCCAGATGTGCATCCGTCCACCCCCAAAGGACAGGGGCTGCCTTTCTGCTCTTGTGTCCCTGGGGATGGACATCTTGTTAAGACCATAGGGGACTGAGGGGGTGCACGAGTGGATGAATGAATGGGGGAATGAACGTGAAGAAGGAGAAACTGCGTGTAAAGGAAGCAAGTCACCCAGCACCACAGAAGGAGCAGAGGCAGGACCAGGAGCCCCAAGCCCTGATGTCCAGTGCAAACTTGAGTCCACACCTCCAAGTGCGGCCAGCCACCCAAGGAGGCTTCATGGAGGAGGTAGCATTGTAAAGTAGGCAGGCTCTGAAGGATAAAAGCGTATTCCCGCAGAAGGGTCAATAGCAGCTGAGATTTGAAAGCACGAAAGTTGGAGGCAAAGGTGGAAGAGTGAGAGGTAGGTGTGTGATGTGTGCATGTGTGTGTTGGCATGTGCGTGTGCGAGGTATGTGTGTGTGCATCAAGGTGTGTGTGCATGTTGGGGGGTGTGTGTGTTGGGATGTGTATGTGTGTTGAGGTCTGTGCGTGTGTGTGTGTTGGAGTGTGGTGTGTGTGTGACGCATGTGATGTGTGTGTGTGGTGTGCATATGGTGCACATGTGTGTGTGTGGTGCATAATGTATACGTGAGGTGTTTTATGTGATTTATGTGTATGTATGATGTGTGTGAGGCAAGGCATGTGGTATGGTGTGTGTGGTGTGTGGTGTGCACATGCGTGTGTGCCTGTAGTGTATGGTGGTGTGTGTGTGTGTGTGTGTGTGTGTGTCTTCCCTCTGGCAGGAACAAAAAGGACCAGGAAGGACACTGCCGGCCACACCTGCAGGTCAGCACTGGGGTTCACAAACCACGTGGTGCCACCATCATGGGACAGGTCTGCCCCATGGCAGATCGGGGGGCCCGGCTGGCCCGTGGGGGCGGGGGGACAGAGAAACCGCCCGGAGCCCCAGAGACAGAGAGTAACGGAGCGGGAATGTGAACCCAGCCTCCTGAGTCCCAACCAAGAGCTGTCCCCGCCGCCCGGGCCTTGGGGAGGGGAGAGGTGTGCCTGCACCTGTCCGCAGCGTGGGCACCAGCCGGCCCCCCTGCGTGGGCAACAGGACGCAGGCCTCAGCTGCCAAAGCTGCTCCCCGCGTGGAAACACCTCCGGCGGCTCCAGGTGGGAAAACGGGAGCCAGAACCTGGGTCTCATACCTTCACCTGCTTATTCATCATCATCTGAACCTCAGAGCGGCCGTGCCTTGCTCCCCAAGTCTGAGGTTTTGTGCGCCCCCGAATTATTATCCCAAGGGTCCCTGGGATGGCAGGTGTGGTTCAAAGCCAAGTATAGACTGAAGATGGGACAGCTGTCTCCCCCTCCCTCCCCCACCCGGCAAAGCCACTAGAGGCCCAAATGTGCACCTCGTGACCGGCCCCACCCACACCTCAGTAAGAAGCTGGTTCCTGGAGGTTAGTGATCTGAGTAGTAACCCGTGAGCAAAGTTGAAGAAAAAGTAAGCAGTAAGGCCGTTGCTCATCACCTTGGTGTGAGCCCAGCATGTCCCGGAATTCAGAGCCAGGGGCTGGTAACCTGCTAACTCAGGTCCTGCCGGCTCAGAGACCACGTGACAGTTTGGGGCTGCACAGATGTGGGTTTAGATCTCCGCTCCACCAGGACCCGGTGGGGTGGCTCTGGGCTAGGTCCTTCAGCTGTCGGCCTCAGCCTTTCATCCGTCGCAGGGTGATCCTTCCCCCTGGCAGAAGTGTCACAGGGGTGGGAGTGTCCTATGTAACATGCTTGGCACACAGCAGGTACCTGATAAATGCCCACCCTCTTCTTTGGGGAGACGGTTTCATCCATCTCAGACACGCTCAGGATCCAGGCAGGAGTCCTCGGTGGGAACAAAAATGTCAGATGGTAAATGCTGGAGGTTTAGAGGACTGGATTCAACACACCCCATCCTGAGGCTGGTCGTCTATGGATTACTTTTGAGGGACATTGAGTGCTTTCTAGTCACACGTACAGAATCCCATCTGATTCTTTCCTTGTCTTTGAGAAATGGGAGAATGAATGTGATTGTCTTCCCTCTGATAGGCAACTGATCAGACTAGGCGTGAGTTTCTTCAGGCGGGGACAGTGGCAAAGCTACGTGAGCCCTGGGAGATGCGGCGGCCAGCAAGGCATGTCCAGACACCTGCCCCAATCCTCCCTCAGCCACATGAATCCTCTTGATGTCCCTACAGAGGAGTCGTGTGGCCTCTGCTTGCGCATGCAGCTGGTGGGGGTCGTTCTGTCTCTCAGAGAGTCACTGCATCCTTGGACAGGTGGCCATTGCAGCTGGTACTTAATTGGGAAAGGTGGGAACAAAACGTTAGAGACAGAAAGGTAAGCCTATTAAAATCGATATTCACTAACATCCGTAGAGCATATATACACAGCCAAGTGACTACAATGATCTACAGAAGTCGTGCGTTTTCAATCAGTGGGGGATAATTGTAAGCTTCTTGGTCTTTCTCGTATTTTCCAGTTTTTCCATAATGAATATCTATTTACTTTTATAATCAAGAAAAAAAAGCATTAATTAAAAAAAGCTATTGCTTGCATCATGCAGATATAGATATACGCCTTTCTAAAATGCAGGCTTCCTGATTGCTAGCTCGGGCTCTTGTCAATAAAAGAAATGATGGATGTAAATGGTTGGGGTTGTGAGTTACCTATGCTCTACTGGGCTGACTCACAGTATAATTAGCGTGTAAGCTTCAACACACAATTAAAGGGTGACCCTTCTCAACATGGAGAGATTATTTATTTTATATAAGGAATTGTCAGAGGTATATTAAGCTGCCACAGGCAGTAAGAAGTAGTCACAGATCAATAGAAGGAGAGACCAAGGGCTCAGGAGAACCAGAACAGCGTTTAAGTGTGAGGTTTTGATGGCTGGTCACCTCACCACTCGGTGCCTCAGTTTCCCCACATAAAGAGATTAAGTTAGACTGTGCTATTTCTAACGGACGTATCTGTATTTTAGGGGTGATCAGATGGAAGACATCTTTAAAAGTTGACATCCAAACATTAAAACAGCAAAAACTGGGGGCGCCTGGGTGGCTCAGTCGGTCGAGTGTCCGACTTCAGCTCAGGTCATGATCTCATGGTTCATGGGTTCAAGCCCTGCGTCGGGCTCTGTGCTGATGGCTTGGAGCCTGGAGCCTGGAGCCTGCTTTGGATTCTGTGTCTCCCTCTCTCTCTGCCCCTCCCCGCCTCAAGCTCTGTCTCTCTCTGTCTCAAAAATAAATAAAAAATTAAAAAAAAAAAACAAACAGCAAAAGCTGTTGGCAACTGGACATTCCGTGCCTAGGAATCCCCATCACAGAGCCAAAGATCTAGTCCAAGCACAGCTGAAACAAAACAAATGAAAAGAAACTAATATGCCTTAAAATTGAAATTGGTGAACACAATCTACAACCCCAACATGTTAGAACCATCGCCCCAGAAGTTCAGATAAACATGATGACAGAACCGCTCTGAAATGTTAATAAGACCAAGCAGAAAAAAATAATTGTGATTGTAAAAACCACACACACACACACACACACACACATACACACACACCACTCAAATATGGCACATGAGGCTTCACCTACTGATGCAACGCGTCCAATTATTAAATAAGAGCAGAAGATGGGAGCACGGGAAAGGTCTTCAGACTCCATCCAACCAGTCAATGCTAGTCAGTGTTTCTTCGAATCCACAAAACACTTTCTCCAAAGGAAGCCTTACCAGAATCACAGAGAACACACCTATTCTGGCTGCATAAGGGTGAGCAGAGATAGCTGCCCGGTTGTGGCATCCACAGGGACACCCGCATCCCTCCGCAGAACGTCTGGGGCTCCACACAGCACATGTGGAAAGCCGCTGGCCTCACCCAGTTCAGAAACCGGGACCCAGAAAGGAAACGTGACTTGCCTAAGGTCGCCCAGCAAGCTGGTGGCAGATGGAAGGCTGGCCCAGGCTCCTTTCACGGCACCACATGACTTCCAAATCCAAGCAGTAGGACCCGAGGTCAGCTCCGTGGCTTCACCCATTCTCCCAGTCTCAGACCTCCCTCTGTTTCACACCAGAAAGAGGTGGCCTTGGATCAGCCCCACCCGGAAGTTTTCCTGGACCCAGAATCTTCACATCCCACACTGTGTTGATTCTATCTCCTCAATCAATATTGGCTTTGGGAGAAGCCCAGACTGAAGCCTATACCTCAAGACAACTCAGCGCCCCTGCTCTGCCCTCCCCCCGGGGCCGATCCAAGGCCTTTTCACTAAAATGAGCCACAGAGCGTTGGGGGACCCTAAACACCCGGCAGCAATCCCATACGTGAGTCTCAGTGAACGCAGACCCCTCCCCGAAGCCGGCAGCGGATTCAGTCCCTCTGTAAAGTACTCACAATGGCCATAACTTCCTTGAAAATAATGTCATTTCTTTTTTAATCCTTTTTTTTTAAAAAAAAATTTGTCATGATGTTTTGTTTTTTGTTAAAGGATGAACGATAGCTCCTGGTAAACCTGGTGACCCCCAGATCTGTCTCCATATCTCAGCAATCTGTTCCACAGTCCATCAAAGAGACGGGGGAGGCAGTAATGATGCTTTTATTAGCAACCTTTACACTTTGTCAAAATTAAAATGAAAACTCGACATTCATATGTAAATCCAGTTACCTTCTGGGTTCCTCTTATCCTTTATCCCTTTCACGAAATTACAGATTATTAAGAAATGTTTGAAGAGTAGGAGACAGGCTTCAGGGAGGGTGAGGGAGGCAGAGCGAGACAAAGAGAGTAGAGAAGGCAAGGTGCTTTGACCTTGACCTTCTCTTTCGTGCTCAGAAACCTCGCAGCCTGTGATTTTATTGCTCATCCATTGTCCGAAGCATCCCACCCCTGGCGGAATCCACCTCTCAGGTGACTCGTGCATCAAGGCTCACCAGGACCCAAAGCCTGCAAAAGGATAGCACAAAGGTGTGATGGGCAGAAGCTCCTGTTGACAAATACTTCTCCTTGATGATGAACTATTTCTAGCAAAGATGACGGTGAATGCTGATTGCAGGAGGAGCCCTTGTTTAAAATCACAGAGCCGAATTTGAGATGTAAGAATGGAAAATTTAAAAAAATAAATGGGGCGCTTGGGTGGCTCAGTCAGTGCAGCGTCTGACTTCGGCTCAGGTCATGACCTCACGGTTCATGGGTTCAAGCCCCGTGTTGGGCTCTGTGCTGACAGCTCAGAGCCTAGAGCCTGCTTTAGATTCTGTCTCTCTCTCTCGCAAAAACAAATAAACATTAAAAAAATTCTTTTTTAAAGAAAGAAGTCCACAGGGGGAAAACTCTCTCAAGTGCTTCCACATATCTTTCTCAGACATGAACCAAGAGTGGCCAGTTCACACTAATGAACAACATACTGCCATGAAGCGCTGAAGCATGGCGGGGGGGTGGGGGGGGACTCATTCTCCCCCAGCGTCATCCTGGACGGTTTTGGAGACGAGGCGCATTTGTGGATAGGATTGTGGCCGACCGACCCTTCAAGTGGCCTGTGTGATGTACACCTCTTACTGTCCACACGGGGAGTGTTGCTGGGACCGTGGCTCGCTTCTAGAACAGAGAATATGGTCGCGCTGATGGGAAGTAGCGATTGCGTGCATGTGATTTCATGACTGCATTACAGAAGACTTCAGTGCGCATCTTGCTGGGGTCTTTCTCCCTCGCTTGCTGGCTGAGGGAGCAAACAGCCACATCAGGGAACTCCATGTAAAAGGGCTGCAGGCAGCCCCTAGAAACTAAAGACAGCCTCCAGCTGATAGCAAAAAACTGAAGCTCTCAGTCCTTCAAGGCCAAGCAATTAAATCTTGCCAACAATGCACCGGCAGAGAGGTAGATGCCATCACTGGTGAGACCCCCGCCCCAATCCACACCTTGACTGAACCCTGAAAAGACCTCAGCTCAGCCATGCTGTCTTCCAACTCACAGAAAGCTGTGCGATAATCAATATGCAGTGTGTTGTGCTAGGACACTCTATCTCTAGTTGTTTCTTGTGGTGCAAGAGAAAATTAATACACGGATGCTGGCAAAGGAGCAGGAATTCACAAATTACAGGTGGCGGAGGAAATTTCAGGCAAAGGGGCTAGGTGTGCTGTTACCATAGAGCAATGACACAGTATTAAGAAAGTATAGGCTCTGCTCCAAGAAAGGTATGGATCTCAGCATCCCTCCAGGAGGAAAGTGGGTGAGAGGCTGAAGATAGAGGGGAACTCCAGGAAAAGAAATAAAAACATTAACCTCAAGGCCAGAGTTTCCAGAATGTGGCCTCACCTCTAATCCTCCTGGGAAGCTGTATGAATGCCAACCTCCACCCTCGAGTCCCGAGATTCCTCCTCGCTGTGCCTGGAATGGGGTAGAGGTATCTGTGGCTCTAACAAAAGCCCTGGCGGTTCTGATGCAGCCGGTCCACAGCGCAGGGTCAGGACTACTTCATCATCATGAAACATCCCACAAGAAGCCAGTGCAAGAGTGACTTGAGAAGTTTATTTCCCACAGGATTAGCCCAGAAGCAGTCTGCAGGATGTCTGCTGGACAGGGAGGGGCTGGAGTGTACAGTGGGCAGGGGTCACCTAGACCACTCTGCTGGGTTGTGGCTGGGCACTGGAGAGAACAGCATACAGGGGAGAGGGAGGAGGGGCCCTGGCCGGATCTGGTGATGAGCTGTATGTAAGCAGTCAAGAAAAGAGAGACATAGGAAGGATGGAAGGAAGGGAGGGAAGGGAGGAAGAGAGGAGGAAGGAAAGGAGGGAGGGAGGGAGGTAGGGAGAGAGGGAGGGAAGAAAGAAGGAAGGAAGGAAGGAAGAGAGAGAGAAAGGAAGGGAGAAAGTGAGAGAGGGAGGGAGGGAGGAGGGGGGATGGAAGGAAAGAAGGAAGAAATGAAGGAAGGAATGAAGGGACGGAGGCAGGGGGAAGGAAGGGAGGGAGGGAGAGAGAAGGAGGGAGGGAGGCGAGGAGGAAGGAAGGAAGAAAGGAAGAAAGGGAGAGAGGGAGGGAAGGAAGAAGGGAAGGAAGGGAGGAAGGGAGGAAGAGGGAGGAAGGAAAGGAGGGAAAGGGGAAAGGAGGG
>CM053560.1:5287867-5304914 GCA_028646485.1 Cryptoprocta ferox | reverse complement strand
CCCCAATCATGACTGCCAGTGGGACAGTGGCTATTTGGCCATTTCAGACCTACAATTTCCAGGGTGTTCAACTTCAGAGGTGGTGGAGTAGGACAGCATCAAAGAACCCTGAACAAGGGTGGTCCACCCCCCTGAGAGCCGCCAGTCCGGATGGACGGTTCCCGGCTCCTGTCCCTGGACTGATGGCATCACAAGGTTTGGATGTCAGGGATGTGTTCATTCACGTAGAATGTCCAGTGCCTTTCCAGGCCAGGGCTATGGCACCAAACAAGACAGAGAGGCCCTCATTCGTTGGCGCATCCCACCTTCTCTCTCCCCTGAGAGTAGTGTCCAGGGGTGGAGGAGGCTGTAGGAGATGAAGCTATAGTATCTTCCTGGTCCCCACCATAGCTGTTCCTTCCAGACTGCCTACCCGGCCGGGGCTGTGTTTTCCAAAGTGGGTTCTGTGGAACCCTGTTTCCGTGGGGTGCAATGAAGATCAGACCTTCAAAGAGGAGACTCGGCGATAGTGGATAACACGTATGTGGCGCTCACCACATGCCAAGCACTGTTCTAAGCACATGATGGTATTAACCCACAGGGTTAATATCCTGCCATCCAGCATGATCCTCACTTTCTACACGGGGAGACCGAGGCAGAGAGGGTATGAAGCTCAGTGATGGAGCTGATATTTAAACCCAGGGATTGAGATCGAGTGTGAGCCTTCCCCACTGTGGGTCGCCAGTTTTACAATGGTCAAATGAGCCAGGAGAACCCTGGTTTTAAAAACCAAAGAGTCAAACCACACATGTCCCTGCTAAGCAGATTTTCAAGTGCTTATTGCCCACTCAGTAGTCTTCTTTTGTGAAGAATCCATTCAAACATTTTGCACATTTTTGATGAGTTATCTTTTTATTATTGACTCATGGGGAGTTAATGCGGGGGGCTGAGGCAAGATGGCGGAGAAGTAGGGAGCTCCGTACTTTTCACCTGCCTGCATCTCTCAATAAAAGAAGGACTGAAGCCATAGGACACTGAACCGCAAGAGTCTGGGAGGAAAAGAGACAGAGTCCACTAAGAAGACAGCCTCATAGGGCTACCTCAAGAAACAAGCCAAAGTACACATGGTGGAGAGTCCCAAATATCACTACAAGTAGGGAAATAAAATAACCAAAGGCACAACAAGAGAGACCAAGGGACACCATTAAAAGAACACTTCCTGAATGGACAGGCCCTGGACAGTCAGTGAGCCTCCTTTAATATAGCAATACTCACAGGTGCAGAGTGCATAACGAGCTTTTAAAACTGACAAGAGACAGAAAGCTAGCCAAAATGATGAAACGGAAGAACTCCCCTCTAAAGAAATTCCAGGAAGAAGTCACAGCTACAGAATTGCTCAAAACAGATATAAACAATATAACTGAGCAAGAATTTAGAACAATTGTCATAAAATTAATCGCTGGGCTTGAAAAAAGCATGGAAGACATCAGAGAAGCTATTGCTACAAAGACTATGGACCTTAAAAATAGTTGTGATGGATTGAAAAATGCTATAAATGCGGTGCATAATAAAATGGAGGCGGCCACTGCATGGAATGAAGAGGCAGAGAGGAGAATAGGTGAATTAGAAGACACAAGTATAGAAAAAGAGGAAGCCGAGAAAAAGAGAAATTGATCCAGGAGCACGAAAGGAGAATTTGAGACCTGAGTGATACAATTTAACAGAACAATATCCGTATCCTAGGAATTCCTGAAGAAGAAGAAAGAAAGAAAGGTGCTGAAGGGGTGCTTGATCAAATTATAGGTGAGGACTTCTCCAATCTTGGGAAGGAAACAGACATTGAAATCTAAGAGGCACAGAGAACTCCCCTCAGACGTAACTTGAATTGATCTTCGGCATGACATATCAGAGTGAAACTGGCAGAATATAAGGATAAAGAGAGAATTCTGAAAGCAGCTAGGGATCAAAGGGCCCTATTATTGACTCATGGAGGAATCTTTATATATGCTGGCAACCATCCCTTTGCAGAGATTATATGTATTACAAATGTTTTTATTTTCTCAGTTGGTGGCTTGCCTGTTGATTTTCTTCATGAGCAGCCATATTTCATTTTGACGAAGACCAACATCAATTTTTAAAATACTTAATATTTCCAGAGTCCTCTTAGAAAATATTTTCCTACTTTTTGGGATGAGTGCTGGGTGTTGTATGGAAACCAATTTGACAATAAACTATATTTAAAAAAAGAAAAGAAAATATTTTCCTGTCCCCAAGATCACAAAAATAATCCTCTATATTTTCTTTATAGTTCTACGTTTTACTTTTAGAACGACGATCCACCAAGATACATTATTTTCCATGTGGGTATTTAACAATCTCAGCACCATTCTTTGAAAAGATTTTTCTGTTAAATTGCTTTGGTGTCTCTGCTGCAAATCAGCTGAACTTATCAGTGTGAATCTATTTCTAAGTCTGTATTCTGTCCATCATCACATGTGCCTGTCTTCATGTTGACACCACACTGCTTTGATTGCTGTAGCTTTTACCATTCATCAAAGAAAAATAAAAATAATACCATGATGAAACACAGCGATACGCCCATAAGAGTGGCTAAAACTAAAAACACTAACAATACCAAATGCTGGCAATGATGTTGAGTAACCAGAACTTAATTCATTGCTGGGGCAGAACGTAAAATGGCCCAACTATTTTAGACAACTATTTGGTAGTTTCATATAAAGTGAAGGTTACACTCACCCCACGACCCAGCAATTCCACTCCCAGATGTAGAAATGAAATTTTTTTTTAATTTTTTAATGTTTTATTTATTTTTGAAAGAGAGAGAGAGAGCGTGACCAGGGGAGGGTCAGAGAGAGACGGAGACACAGAATCCGAAGACAGGCTCCAGGCTCTGAGCTAGCTGTCAGCACAGAGCCCGACGCGGGGCTCGAACCCACGAACCGTGAGATCATGACCTGAGCCAAAGTCGGATGCTCAACCAACTGACCCACCCAGGCGCCCCTAGAAATGAAATCATAAGCTCATGAATGTTCACAGCTGCTTTAGTTGTAATAGCCAAATCTGGAAACGGCCCAAGTGTCCCTCATTAGGTACATGAATGAACTGTGCTAAGTCCATACAATAGAATTCTATCCCTTAATAAAAAGGAACAAACTGTGGGTAAATACCACTACGTGGTGAGCCTCAAAGACCTCATGCTGAGTGAAAGAACAGTGGAGTGTCTATATCATTCCATTACAGGAAGTTCTAGAATGGTCCAAGTTCATCTACGGTGGAAGACCTTCTATTGGCAGTGGCTGTTTCTTAGGAGGGATGAATGGCCAGCAGCACGAAGAGCTCCCTGAGATGAGCGTTTTTTCTCTAACTTCATGAAATATGGGTTAGACAGATTTTTGCATCTGTAAAAACTTACTGAACTCTGCATTTTACCTCAGTTAAAAAAATTAGCATAAAATGAAAGTTGAAGACATTTAAAATGTACAGGGGAAAGGACGAAACAGGGTTCTTTCTTCTTGCACGGCATTTAGGTGTGTTAAAGCAAGCTGTGAATCCTTAGAAAGGCCCAAAGCCCACAGAGTGTTCTAAGTTTCACTCTGGCCATTGCTGTGGGCTGAACTTGTGTCTCCCAAAATTCATACGTTGACATCCTAACCCCAGCACCGCAAAGAGTGACTTTATTTGGAACTAGGGTCATTGCAAATGTAATTAGTTAAGATGAAGTCCTATTGGAGTAGAGAGGACCCCTGATCCAAGGTGACCGGTGTCCTTAGGAAAAGAGATAATTTGGACACAGATATGCACACGGGGGGCACACCACGCGTAGGTTGGAGTTAAGTTGCTGTGAGCCAAGAAATCACCATAAACTAGGAGAGAGACTGGGAACACACACTTCCCTAGAGCCTAGAGACTTCAGAGTGAGCGTGGCCCTCCTGACACCCCCATCTCAGACTTCCAGGCTCCAGAACCACAGGAGAATAGATTTGGTCTGTGGCACCTCGCTACTATGGGCAGCCCAAGCAAAAGTACAGCCGCAGAATCATTTCTTTCCCTTGGCGTGTCTATAGTAACAGACTCTACATAATGTCCCTTGTTCTGGGAAATAACTCACTTACTCACTTTTCTTTTTCCAAGGGATACTGGCCTCTACTGTGACAGGAGCTGTTGCACTCACATACGTGAAGAGTTACCAAAATGATAGACCCCTCTGACCTGTCTCCTGAATAAACGGAGGATGTCCCAATGATCTGCAAAGTCTAAAAGCCAGATTCGTTGCTCCCATTTTGCAGAGGAGGCAAGTAAGGCTTGCCGCAGACAGCAGCTGCATATGCAGCTCCTGCTCCGCACCTGACCTCAGGCCATCCCTGTCCTAGCTTCCCCGGGGCTACTCCTGGCTCATCCTGGTGGGAAGGAGGAAGGACAGAGAGGAGACAGGTGTCAAGGGCTCCCCTCAAGACACAGGCAATGGCAGCTGCTCGGTCTCCCCAAGTGTCTCCACTCCCACCGCCCAGCCTCTCCGCGGCCTCGCCCCTGGACGATGCTGAGCCTCTATCACGCAGGGGTCACCTGCAGCCGGGTTCAGAAAATGAAAGTCCATTTCATAATCTTCTCCAAGATGGGTTAAACAGCATGATCTCTCATTACCCATTGACGGAAGTGGGAAATGTGGAATAACTAGTTTCAGCCGATTCTGATTTGCGATATATCTCCTTTTTAACTGAGATAATAACAGAGAAGCAGGCATTCGTGAGGCTTAGTAAAGAAGGCGCAGATTAACACCACAGTCAGATGACTTTTGAAGCAAAGCTTCTATTAAAGTCGCTGCCAAAAAGTCACTTTATCTTCCCTCCGATGCATTTCAGATTTTATCTACCCTTTTATTCTTTTTGTCCTTAATTTTAAATCCTTTTTATTATTATTTTTTTCCCATGTAAGCACCAAGGGAGTTGTTTGGAACTCATTCTTTTGGAAGCAATTATCCACAAGAGAGGCGTTCACTTCATTTGGGCTGCATTTTATATCCAAACCATGATAAAAATGCACAAAATTGACTTTGCCTGTGTAGCTCAGACACTGGAAAGTCCTTCACTGTGAATTTTGAGTCGGCTGCCTGCTGATGGAGCCCGCCTTGGCCGGAAGAGCAGGTGAGTGGTCATCACGTCAACCACGTTCTCGCTTGTGGCTGTACATTACCTTCTTGCAGCCTAACAGGGCAAATAAAACATTTTCATTTAATTGTCCATTAATTCAGACCTTGTAGACCCCATGCTGTCTTTAAATTCTTGCTTGGTGTAAACAAGAATATCTCTTCCCCCTACGGTTGCAAAATCTCACCTCTAGAGCCTTCACATTTTTTCAAAGATGAGCCCCTCGAACCTACCGCAGGGGTGGGATCGGGGCGATTCGGTACCCCCGCCCTACAAAATCTATTACAAACACAAAATTTCTGTGTGAAGTCTCCTATTTCTTAAAGGGTCATGTGAATATTGCATTCTACTGTATAACGTGTTTGCGTTTGATTTTCATATACTAATGACGTTTTAAATTAATTGCTATCTGGGGCACCTGGGTGGCTCAGTCGGTTAAGCATCTGACTTCTGCTCAGGTCATGATCTCTCAATTCATGAGTTCAAGCCCCACGTCAGGCTCTGTGCTGATGGCTTGGAGCCCGGAGCCTGCTTCAGATCCTGCATTTCCTTCTCTTTCTGCCCCTCCCCCCACTAACACTCTGTGTCTCTTTCTCTCTCAAAAATAAACATTAAAAAAGTTAATAAAAATAATTGATCAATTAATTACTATCCATAACCAAAAAAAGAAAAAAATTTCCTGTCTTGTAGTAATTAATCAAAACGCAGTTGAATTGATTTTTTTTTATCAGTTTTACAAAACATGGCTGAACCAGAGAGAATTTGCGTCCATTTGTGCACCCATGTTGGCATCTAGGCAGCTTCTCTCTCTAAAGTCCCACACTGTTTAAAACCCCAACTATGTGCCTACGTGGATGGAAACATCATCAAGTTCTTTGGCTGCTTCAGTGCCTGCTTCTCCAGGCACTGGCGAGAAGGATGGAGCCAAATATGCAGAGGGTGACTCTTGGTGACCACGATTCTCACTAAGCAGGACCGTCGCCTGGGTCTGACCCCTGATCTGCCAGCCAACATATTTACCGACTCAGGAAGATACGTGTCAGCGGACTTTTTCGCTAAGAAAGCGGCTGCCTGTGTGCTTTATCTTCCCATTAATGCTGTAATTTCATCCTAGGTAAATCATCTCATGGGGGAGGACTCACTGGAGCCCCACCCCACCCTGCCCTGCAGCGTCAGCAGTCATGACACGTACTGTGCGCCTTTTAACACGAAAGCAGGCGAAGCTTGATTCTGCAGCAGTGACGGCAAGCACACAGACACAGGAGAAAATAGCTTCTAAATAAAAAACTCCATGAGCTATATTTGCGGTTACTGAGAACAATTCCTTATTCGATTTTTCTGTGTTTTACCTTTGGTCCAGGAGCTTTTTCCTTCCGTGAAGAAAAATAACCTTGCACCCTCCACGTTAGCAAGCCCTGACCGCACCCTCTGCCCAGGGAAGCAGCCTGCACGGTGGAGGAAGCACCTTCGAAAGCACTTTCCACGCCATCACAAACAGAAAAATAAGGATTCAGGTCCCCCTGGCTCACTAAAGCGGATGCCGTGCCCCCCTTCGGCCACCTCTTGGAAGGTCACTGCTTGTAAAGGAGGCTTGGCTGCCGGAAACTTCCAGGAGAACAGGCGGGAATCCCAGCCCCAGGACCTCACCCGCATGCTGGGAGCTTCCCCCTCTGCCTTTCAATCTGGCCCATCCTGCCTCTGTGGGCCCTCACCGGCTTTCCTCCCTCCCCCAGAATACCCTCCATTCTCCCACTGAATCAAAAGTAGCCATCCCCCCAGGCCAAAAAAAAAAAAAAATGGAGAAGGGTACCCTGCTCACCTCCTGACTTAAATCATCTTAAGTTAACTCCCGCCAATAGACCGTGGCCCCCGCTGTGTTCATCTGCTGTGTTTGCGTGTCTCTGTGCAAGCGCACGTGTGTGTGTGTGTGTGCGTGTGGTGTACATATGTGCATGTGAGCACGCATCTGTGTGGTATGTCTGCATGGTCACACTTACCACAAGGCTGCCTCCTTCCCCTGACACAGAGGGGCTGGAAGGAAGAACTCACGGTTCGCTACAAAAGGATTTCCGTTATAGTCCTGGACTTACCGCCAGGCATCAGTTTCTTTCCACTTTGCACAGGACATAAGTCTTCCCTACATGTCAAGAGTCGTGCTATCATCTGTGCATGTGCCTGACACTGCAAACCTTTTCTAAAGAAGGTCCACTCCTCACCTAAATCCGGGTCCTCCTCAAGGCACCCTTAGGGGACGGCAGGGGCGAGTGGACGCTCACTGCTGTTTCAGTGGTGGTTGGTCTTTCGTACTGTTGCTTTCCTCACATTATCCCACTTCACCTCGGGATGCGAGGGAGGGGACAATCAGTCTAACTGACCCCCTGAAGGTCCCTTGTCTGCCCCTTGGCTAAGGCCAGAGGGGCCACTTAATTGTCAGACCCTCTGATAATGCTTCCAGCAGTGTCCTTCCCCCAAAAGAAGGCAGGGCTCTGGTGCCAGAGTAATTAATGACGAATACCTCCTCCAGGAGGGCGAGGCAGATCCTCGAGCCCCGGGGGCTGTCATGGGCCTTTGAGCCGTGCTCATAATTCCAGCCTTCCCTGCTGTTGAGAGGACGTGCATTCCTCCATCGCCACAACCTTCTCGTCAAAAACGAGATGCTTCCCTCGCCGTGAAATATTGCAGGTGAGCAGATGCTGTGTCCTTAAATCAGGACATTTGTCAAAGAGCTTTGACAAGTCCTTGTCAATAAAGACAAAAAATGCGGAACATGTAACCACACCGTATGGGGGGGGTGGGGGGAGTGACGACATGTGTTGTTCTTTCCACTCAACGTTTCTCTTGAAGTGAAAAGTTTTTTCTTCCTCGTTACTGAGAATTTATGAGGCTCCTCGATGTTTCATCTTCTGCTTCAACTTTGATCTAGAACCCAAGTTCCCGGAAGGGACCTACCCAAATCAGAAAGAATCCAAATCAAAAGCAAGGAAACATTCGATGTTTCCTGTGATGAGGAGATTTGCCAGCAGACAGAACTGGTTCCGGGGCCCCACCCCACCATTTGCTGGTTCCACGACATTGGACAAGTAATCCCAGCTTCAACGTCCTCCTCTGTAAAGTGGGAGCACGCCGGTGCCCACGCTCTCTGGGTTATTGCGAAGGTTCCGTGTCATAGCGCCTGGTGGTCATTATCCATCCAACCCCACCTCCAAAGTACTTCATGAACTTCCACTAGCTCCGTAGCGAATGCACCAGGCTTCTGTGACAATATTTCTATGCCTCATAATGACTTCCCATGGTGGTGTAATCCCCATTGAACAGATGAGCAAACCGAGGCTCAGAGAAATCATGTCAACCCGCTCCCTGACGTTCCTAAAGCCAGAGAGCTCTCCCAGGTCCCTGTGGCTGCCTCAGCAATTGGAAATCACATCAGCTGCTGTGAGTTTTCCAAAACGTGAACCTCAGGTGGGCCCCAAAGAGCCAGAGGTGTGGCTTCCCGCAGCCAGGCACGGGCTGGAGCTGGTGGAACACCCCGTCAGTCACCCCTGTGCCCTAACACTGTCTCTACAATCATCCTCCACAGGTGTCAAGACATTTTAACGGTGGGAAAACACCAAGCCAGAATGTAGAGGAAGTCCCAAAAGGTAAAATGGGGGCTGAATTATTTTAGGGGCTCCAGCTCACTGAGTCATCCGGAAGGCTGCCGGATGGTGCTCACCAGCGGCTTCTCAGAGACTGTCCCCGCTTGCCGCTTGGGGGACCCTCATCTGCTTTTCAAAAGAGCAAACGTCCTGGGCAGCCGACACTGGCTCCCCCCACCCCCCCGCCGTAATCCGTCCCCTCCGAGATTAGATGACTTACATCTAGATGGGGGAAAATGAAAGAGACCAGGAGAGGGGAGGAAGGTTATCGGGGTGGAGAAGGTGAAAGAATTTCAATATCACCATCTCGTTCCTTATTCGGGCAAAATGAAAAGTCCTCATTATTAAATCACAAAGCAATTAAAAAATTAAAAATTTCATAAGACCCTACATAAAAGAAATACAAGTGTTTAATGATGGATTAGAAAGTGGAAGTTGGGGGGGAGAGAAAAAGTAAAAGCCTGCTTGTCTCAGGGGGTTCCCTCCGCGGCAGCGGTGAGAGCGCTTTCTGCCTGCACCCTCATGCCAGCCGCAAGAACTAATAAATTCCGGGCTCCCCTGCCTAGAAGCCAAGGCCGATTAATATCTGCCTACCTTGTTACCTAATTCATTATGGAATAGCAGTTAATTTGATTTGATATTATTTTAATAAAATTCTGTAATATATTAGATTGTTTCAGGCTATCAAAATAATTTTCCAATTATTACGGTTACTCAAGCAAGTCTTTTTTTTCCCCCTTCATGAGCGGCAGTTGGTCTGACTCAGAATATATTAGCTCCTACAGCTTTATCCTGGCCGGGGGAGCATGGGGTCCATGCATGGTTACCCAGAAGAGCTCCTGCCAAGAACGCTGGCCCGTGGCTCACAGCAAAATGTCCACACCATGGACTGACACGGATTTATGGCCTCGTGACTCTGACCACGAGGCTGCTCCCCTTCAACCACGCGGTTAACTTTCAAGGGAACACTGAGAAACATTTATATCAAAAATAACCAAAGAAATCAGTGAGTGGACGAGTGGCAATGACTTGAAAGTCGAGTTATCAGGGCGCCCAGGAGGCTCAGTGGGTTAAGTGGCCATCTCCTGATTTCAGCTCAGATCATGATCTCACGGTTTGTGAGTTCGAGCCCCACGTCAGGCTCTGCACTCACCACGTGGAGCCTGATTTAGATTCTCTGCCTCCCTCTTTCTGTCCCTCTCCTGTTCGTGCTCCCTCTGTAAAAAATAAACAACTGTTAAAAAAATTTTTTAAAGCTGAGTTATCAAAAACCCCTGGTGAAGAGAATCTGTGCTTTAAAGATTCAAGTGCTGGGTCTGCTGGCGTCTGACCTCCTGGGACTTCTCGTGCATTGTGCACAAGAGACAGCTTTCCTGACCCACAGCGTGCTGTGAGACATCAAACGTGATCACTGTTGTCAAAGTGGTGAAGGCCAGAACACGGTTGGCATCAAGAAATCAATCCTCTTGAGAGGCGACGATGGGGGGAAAAGGAAAACCCTCAGAGGGAATTTGCAGAAAGATGCTGGACTTGGGTCAGGAAGTCCTGTTTGAGTTCTTCATGTGTGTAGCTCCTTGTGTGACGCTGGGTGACACGGACCCCTGGTGTCTATATCAGGACTGGAAACTCAGGCTTCTTGACTGTGTCACCTGGCCTCGGTAAGAGCCTCCCCAGGTGCTGAGACAGTCGATGTGCTCTGCCATCATTCACTCATTCAGCAAACGTACACTGAGCTCTGAGGTCGTGCCTGGCACTACGTACAGTGAGCCAGGCAGGCAGGGTCCTCACATGCTTGGAGCTTGCCGGGCACAGTAGCCAGCACATAGTAGGGGCCAAATAATTATGGTTGGATTACTTCATCAGTTGGTCACCAGGGTGCCAGATATTAACCAAATAATCATGTGCGCAAATTGCAAATAAAACAATCCAATGACGATGTAATTAAAATCTATGAAGGGGCTCCTGGGTGGCTCGGTAGGTTGAGTGTCCAACTTTGGCTCAGGTCATGATCTCATGGCTTGTGAGTTCGAGCCCCGTGTCAGGCTCTGTGCTGAGCGCTCAGAGCCTGGAGCTTGCTTCAGATTCTGTCTCCATCTCTCTCTGCCCCTCCCCTAATCGCTCGCTCTCTCTCTCTCTCTCTCTCTCACACACACACACACAAATATAAATACACATAAAATTTTTTAATAAAATAAATAAAATAAAATCTGTGAAGGAAAAGCACAATGGGCTGTGAGGGCCAGTAACAAGGGGAAGTCAGTAGAAATCCAGAGAATGAATAGGGATGAGCCGTGCAAGGAAGGAGGGAAGTGTGCTCCAGGTGGAGCAAATGGCATAAGCAAAGGCCCTGGGGTGGGACTGGCAGAGGATTTCAGGGGACAGAAAGAAGGCTGCCATCAGGGAGTGGAAGTGCTTGGTAGGTACAGGCCAAGTTCCTGAGGCATCAGGCTCACAGATACATTAAAGATCCGTGGGTTTGACCCCATGAGCCACAGGAAACCGAGAGCTCTCAAGCTTGGGAACATGCGTTCAGGTCTGGGTTCTTAGAAGTCTGTCCCATGCAGTGCGGATAATGAATTGACAGTCGAGAACAGGTTTGGATGACTGTAAGAAAAGCCGTGACAGGTGACGAAGGAAAAGGTAACGGCCTGGAACGGGGCAGATGTCAAAGTCAGACTCCGTAAGTGCCGGGGATCCCTCGCACCTGTGTGTGATCAGGAATGCTCTGGTGCATGTAAGCAGGACTGCCCAAGTACAAGGCCACCGAGTGCTGTGACCGTGCCGGCCATCCCCGGCTTCACCCCAGGACCCCGTGCATCCTCAGCCACAGGCCTCTGACCCCTCGGCTCACGGCGTACGGCAAGCTGCCCTTGGTCCTCACCAGGGCCCTCCGGGGCTTACGGCCAGCCGGCCCCTGATCTGAGCTGATGCTACCCCCTCGAGACCCAGAATCCACCTGCTCGTTCCCTACATTATCCTGCCCGGTCAGACACGGAGACATTGCCACCTCCCTTCTGTGGAGCAGGAGGGACCTATGTGTTTGGGCTCACAGTTTGTGTGTCTTCACCTCTCTGCCCTTAGGAACCAGTGATTGGAAGAAGGTTCCCAATTACAATGAAAGAATTGTAAGCGGGTCTCAGCTTCGGGGTAAGTTATGGTTCCTTTGGGGGTGGGGAGAGGATGCTAAGGGAGGAAGCTGGCAAAATTATGGACCCTGGTCAGCAAGGGGCAGGGGCGGGGGGGTTAAGGAGGGCGCAGGCCCAGAAGGAAGAGTCTGGGAGGTAGACTCCATGACCCCTCGGGCTCCTGAGACTCACTCAGTCCAGACTTGGAGGGGACACAGCCAGAAGCAGTGTCACCTGGATGATATCCCCTGGGCGTGGGTGGACGGGGAGCTAGAAACATATAGGCCATCTGGGGGACTGAAGGCTGCAGGGTTCTGAGACCCCATGAGTATTTCCATCCACCCCTCCCAGGCCTCCATAAATCGTGCTGAAACCCAAGGAGCCTGGTCACAGTTGTGTGCAGATTAGACAGGTGTCATGGGCTACACCGGGGACTGAGTTTCAAAGGGGGATCAGGTTGGAGCACCGGAGTGGCTCATTCAGTTGAGTACCTGACTCTTGATTTTGGCTCAGGTCATAATCTCACAGTTCGTGAGTCTGAGCCCCAAGTTGGGCTCTGTGATGACAGTGCAGAGCCTGCTTATGATTCTCTCTCTCTGCCCCTCCCCTACTCATTCTCTCTCTCGCTCTCGCTCTCTCTGTCTCGCTCTCTCCCTCTTAAAAATAAATAAAGGGGGATCAGGGAGGAGCCAGCGCTACTCCCTGGGGCTGATCCAGGACCCAGAGCATGGGACTCCAAAGCCAGGGAGAGAGTACCCTCCCAAACATGCACGCAGCCTCCCAGGTGCCACGTCCCGGCCATCTGTCAGGCACTCAGAACAACTCCAGACCTCAGGTCACAAAGGGCTTGGTTGGAGGATGACGCCACGGAAGCAGGAGGGACAGGCATCGGAGGAGGAGTGCGATCACAGGTGCCTTCTAGAGAGAGGGGTGTGCACGAATCCCAGGCCAGGCCAGGCAGGGAGACGAAAGTGGTTAGGTAGCCTTATGGACCCCCAGGAAAGCCTGCCCCAGGGCCTTGCCACAGGATGGAACAGAGGCATGCCAGAGACCAGCAGAGGGGCATAGTAGCCGGACATGGGGAGAGAGTCACAGGGACCAGAAGGATCCAGGCTTCTGGGCAAACAAGGGGGTAGCACCTGCCCAACAGAGCTCATGGGAGAACCAAGTCTGAGGTGGTCTTGAGCACCCAGTGGCTTCCGGGCAGGAGAACCCATCGGCTTCTAGAGGTGCATCTGAGCCTCAGAACTGCACCCTTTGGTGTCACTTAACTCACACATCTGGAGCCCTCCATGTGCCTGCCCTCACCTGCTCCTGCACACCGGAGGCCCCCAGGGACCTGGGGAGTGGCACAGGCTGTGGGCTCTTCCGGAAGGATCTCTAAGTCTGCCTCCCGTCTTGCGTCCCAGACAGTTGTCACACAGGTGATGTCCCCAAACCCCACGACGCCTGCTGACAGTCTTCAGCTGTTTTGCATCTTTGAGAAACCTCGGCAGAGACAATAAGGCTCAGAACAAGTGCCCTCACTCTCAGAGACACGCGTGGCCGGATTTCCAGGCTGGTGGATGGCTTTGTGCTCTCCTCTACCTGGCTGTCGTTAGGAGAAGGACACCATGTGGCTTGCAGGTCTCCACTGATGAGTAGAAGGAAATGAAGTGCTCCCGTTTTCAGAGCACCACTGTCCTGCCCAACTCTGGAAGAGAGGGTGTTGTCGTCGGCACGCTAATGTCATCTTCATTAAATTCCCACTCTGCTGGTTTATTATCTAACAGGAAGCTCTATAGTGAGACATAACAAAAGAAGGAAAGTGAATGCTTCCTGCCAGCTTGTGTCCCCTTGAAATAATACAACAGGATGGCTCTGAGGCCGTCCCTCAGAGGCGGGCCACCTTTGGGCAGAATGAGGTCTTCGTTTTTCACAGACGCCTAGTGTTGTGGGTTGAGTGGTGGCCCCCAGGTGACAGGTTCCCCAGGAACCTGTGAATGTTTGGCTAAAAGGTCTCTATAGATATAATTAAATTAAGGACTTTATTTATTTATTTATTTATTCATTCATTTATTGAGGGAGAGAGAGAGAATCCCAAGCAGGCTCTATGCCCAGCATGGAGCCTGTATCAAGACCATGGGATCACGACCTCAGGTGACATCAAGACGCAGACACCTGGGGCACCTGGGTGGCTCAGTCGGTGAAGCATCCAACTTCAGCTCATGTCATGATCTCACGGTTCATGGGTTTGATCCTCGACTGGGCTCTGTCCTGACAGCTCAGAGCCTGGAGTGGCTTCCGATTCTGTGTCTCCCTCTCTCTCTCTGCCCTTCCCCCAGCTCTCTCTCTCTCTCTCTCTCTCTCTCTCTCTCAAAAATAAATAAACATAAAAAGAAAAAAAAAAGAGTCAGACACTTAACTGACTGAGCCACCCAGGAGCTCTATTAAGGACCTTTAAATGAAACCATCCTTGATTACGTGGGTGGACCCAATTCCATGACAACTGTCATAAAAGAAAAGCGCCAGGGGCTTTCAGACA
The DNA here is from genome assembly GCA_028646485.1 of Cryptoprocta ferox. Lineage (NCBI taxonomy): Eukaryota > Metazoa > Chordata > Mammalia > Carnivora > Eupleridae > Cryptoprocta > Cryptoprocta ferox. Next base: position 5,290,486 of record CM053560.1, on the reverse strand, counting down.
CAGAAGAAGCCACAGATATCGAAGTACCACAGGCCCAGGAGCACTCAGAGCCACCAGAAGCCAGGAGAGGCCAGGAACGGACTCTCCTCCAGAGCCTTCGGAGAGAGCTCAGCCCTCCCTGCACCTTGATCTTGGACTTCTGGTCCCCAAACCTGGGAGAGAGTACATTTTCACTGTTTTAAGCCTCCCGGTTTGTTGTTGTGAGCTATGGCTGCCCTAGGAGCTCATCCACCTCGATTGTATAAATATACCTTATTTTAGGATCAGAAAGCAAAACAAGTGAAGGTTTTACATAAAAACAGTTACTAACCCGAATTCCCAGGAAATAAGCTCAAGTACTGTATAAGACGTACGTGCTCCGGGATTTTATTCAACGACATCAACTGAAGTCAATGTTAACAGAAGTCTGGATGGCTCAGTCGGTTAAGCGTCCGACTTTGGCTCAGGTCATGATCTCACGGTTCATGAGTTCAGGCCCTGCGTCCGTGCTGAGAGCTCAGAGCCTGGAGCCTGCTTCGGATTCTGTATCTCCCTCTCTCTCTGCTCCTCCCCCACTCAGGCTCTCTCTCTCTCTCTCTCTCTCTCTCTCTCTCAAAAATAAATAAATATTTTTTAAAAATGTTAACAGAAGTCTGAGCTGTCCTATGGAAATGGTAAAGCTGTGCCTTTTGTAGGGTGACATTTGACCTTTATTCGAACTGTGAAGGTTTCGTTGCTATGTTGTCACAGGCAGAAACTGAAGCCCTGGAAACTGAAGTTCTCTAGCCCCACAGCTCAGGAGCAGCCCATGCATGATGGAATCCCAGGCCTTCCACCTCAGCAGCCCATTTCTGCATCACGGGGGCCGCCCCCGCCCAGCCCAATGTTTCCAGCGGTTGTAAATCGCGTATGCTTCTAAAAGATAGCCTAAGACAGGCAGTGTGTGATCAGAGGAAATCAGTCCAGTCCGCCAAGGTAAATGTCCACTCCTTGGGAGAAATCCCAGTTTCCAAGCCCAAACTTAGAAACCCAGAAGCTCTGTAGCTTCCTCTCCATCTTGTCCAGATGAGACCAAAGGTTAGCGCTTCCTTCAGAGACCTCTGTAATGTATCATCAGCTAAAATGATGGTAGAGCCTCAAAATTGCTACAAGATGGTTATAAAGTCTTTGTGTGGACAACTTTTCCATTCGGTGGTAAAACAGGAAGGCTTTATCACTCTTTTATAACATTCCATATAACTTTTATGACACCAAAGAGCCAACATCAAAGACTATGGGCTCAAATTGTTCCTGTGATCCAAACCCAGTGGCAGAACCCAGTCCCAAAGATGTGAAGACTCACATCTGGTTCGTGGCCTGCCCAGAGGACTTGGCCGGAGAACATAGCCCGGGAGCAGACAGATGCAGGAGGAGGCTCGAAGTTAATAATCGCGCTCAGTTACAACCATAAAGACAGAGGCAGTGAAATGTATGCCCCGTGTCCTCACTCGCTCATCGTGTACCAGGGAACCAGGAGGTATCGTGAAGGAGGAAACAGAACTGGGAGGCAGGATGGTCGACCCACCAGAAGCCAGCAGGTCGGTCACCTTGTTGAGCAATGACAAATGCCGAGCCCCGACTGGACAGCAAACTACATAAATGTTGGAAGAAAGAGTTCAAAGTCTGGAATTGGTCAATGCAGGGTCCAAACTCACACTTGGCCACTTATCAGCTGTGTTATGGCGGACAAGACACATTACCCTTCACAACCTCAGGGATCTCAACTGCGTCTGGGGGATGGTAATACCACCATCCAGGGTTGACATGAAGGTTAGGAAAAAAATGTGCAGAAAATACCAGATACCATAAACGGTGGCTGTTACTATTAGGAATGTGGGATGAGGGGCAACCATTTGTTTGATTGTTAAGAGCATGGGATTTGAAGTCAGAAAGACCGAACTGAGTTCCAGCTCTGTCACTAAGTCTAGAACAACTTATTTGGCTCTTCTAGACCTCGGGTGTCTCATCTGTGAGGTAGGGGGGTATTCAGCACCTACCTGTAGTGGGTTGAATGGCTGCCCCTCCTCCCTAGAAGGTATGTCCATCAGGAACCTAGGAATAAGATCTTATTTGCAAAAAAAAGTCTTTGCAGATGTGATCAACTTAAGGATCACCAGATGAGACTCTCCTGGGTCATCCCACTGGGCTCGACCTCCACCATAGTGTCCAGTTGGATAAAAGGCAGAGAGAGGCTGCACACAGACACATGGAGAGTTACACAGAGAGAAACAGGCCACGTGAGGTTGGACCAGAGGCTGCAGTGACGCATCTCAATCCCAGGATCCAAGATGGCCAGAGCCACCAGCAGCTACGACAGAGGCATGGACTATGAGAACATAAATTTCTGTTGCTCTAAGCCCCCAGGTTTGTGGCAATTTGTCACTACTGCTCTGGGAACCTAAGACACCCCCTTAGCACAGCCCCTCGCCCATGAGAAGCCCTCATGAAGGTCAGCTAAGCAGAGCTGACAGAAACACAATATCTTAGTCCTCATGTCAGGAATAAGGCAAATACACACCGTGCATCCTCAACCGTACACTGCCTCCTGCCGGACACGGCAGCACCCCATGGCCTCAGGACATGGAAGGTGGAGTCAACAGA
>CM053560.1:5220242-5287367 GCA_028646485.1 Cryptoprocta ferox | reverse complement strand
GCACACAGAGTGCCTCACTAAATGTCAGTTGTTATTACCATGGCCATCGTCATCCCTGCAAAAGAGCACTGGACGGGGAGCCTGGAGACATGGAATCTGGGTCTCTGCAATAGCAAGAACAGGGGTGTGTGGGTCAGATGCAGTTAGGTCCCAGCCTGCTCTGGCCCATGCCAGCTGTGTCACCCTTGGGCTGAGGCCACACATGCCAGAATTCGGGTCAGCCCATAGTAACGTGCACACACCTGCATGTGCAGTGCAAGACTCCGGATAGAGAAGGGTCAGTGGCTCCCACTGCGATGCTGGGTCACGGCTCAGGAGAGTTGGAGCCACCAGGCAGTGCAACACAGCCCCTCGGTCCATGGGGGCCTCAGTCACACAGGCCAGGGTCTTCGTGACCGAAGGTGGCCTTTCCGTCTGCCGGCCAGTCAGGGGAATTAGAAGCCACCCAGTTACCAGCGAGCGAGCATCAAGCCCCCTGTCCTCCCTGGACTGTGTGCCTGGACGCCACAGGCATCCTTCCTCCCGGAGAGGACCAGGCTGCCGTCGGTGCTGACGAAAGGGCTGAGAGCATCACAGGGGAGTGTCTTGAAAAAGCATCTCTCCTTGTGTTTATCAGCATCGTCTTGATGGAATGCCAAGAAAATACAAAGTGTCCCCCGAAGGGGGAAGCTACTTCTCACACTACCCAATAATAACTACTACAATTCTTGGTGTTTAAAAAGCAAGAGGATCAAAGACAGAGGAGAAGGCAGGGCTTGAGTTCTCTGGAAGGGCTTTCATGAGAGCATCTTTGGTGAGAAGGGTGATGGAGGAACCCTCAGGGCCCGCACCCGCCTCGCTGTTGGGCTTGAGAAGGGAGGGTGGGTGTGGCAAGAGTCTCTGGTATCGTGCGTTCAGGCCCAGTGTCGCCAGTTTGTACTGCGGGCCCCTGAACCAACCAGTCTCCTCTCTGAGCCTCAGTGTCCATGTGGGGAGTGGTCCTTCCAACAGCCCTTCCTGCCATCTCCGTGAATGACACACATGCCTAGGGGGATAGGAAGCCTAAGGCAAGGTGTCATGAGCATCATGAAAGCTGGAGGAAGCTCAGGGGTCTATGGGAGCTCAAATGGGACACCACCTCACCGAAAGGTCGGGAGAACCTCTCAAATGAGAAACTTGAGCTCAGAGCTGAAGACCAAGAAGCCAAGGAGGGTCCAGGCAGAGGGACAGAGGTGACAGATCATGGTGTGTTCATGGCCGCACACCTGACGCAGGTGCACGGCCGGCCATCCAGCCCCGAAGCCCCCACCTGGATGCACGCGGGCTTGGGCAGGTGTGGGTGAGCAGCACGTGGGGTGTGCAGCATCACACCCTGAGGAATGTTTCTCCCACCCACTCCCTGCTGCTTCCCACCTCTCCCAGCATCACCATGGACGCCACCTCGAGCCGGCTGGCTCGCACCGACTCGGGGAAGGTGAGACGGTGTCCCACGCTGGTCTTTCGAAGCATCTGGAGTCCCCCGCCTGTGTTTCATGAGCTTCTGGTGCCCACACTCCTGGTCCATCCCCTCCCGAGCTGTCTTAGTCCGCTCAGGCCGCTGTAAGAAAATCCCAGAGACTGGAGGGCTAAACAAGAGACTCATTTCTCGCAGTCTGGAGGCTGGGAAGCCTGAGATCAAGGCGCTGGCAGATCTGGAGGCTGACGAGACATCTCCCGGTCTGTGCACGCTCACTATGTCCTCGCATGGCAGAGAGAGAGGTGTGGGTCCGGGGTGGGTGGGGAGAATGAGAAAGCTGGCAGGTCTCTTCGCTAAGGGCGCTAACCCCATCCTCAGGGCGCCACCCGAACGACCTCATCAGTGACCTCCCAAAGACCCCATCTCTGGAAATCATCACGCTTAGGATTAGAGTCTGAACACATGAATTTCGCAGAGACTCAAACATTCAGTCCCCACAGAACGTGCATGCCTGGTCTGTGTCCTGCCTTCCATCTCCTTTCCTGTTGCTTTCTGCTGCTTTGCTTCCACGCATCTTTTTTTTTTTAGTTTTTTTTAAACTTTATTTATTTTGAGAGAAAGAGAAGAAGGGGCAGAGAGAGAGAAAAGAGAAAGAATCCCAAGCAGGCTTTGCACCATCAGCATAGAGCCCGACGTGCAGCTCGAACTCATGAACCGTGAAATGATGACCTGAGCCAAAGTCAGATGCTCAACCGACTGAGCCACCCAGGCACCCCCTTCCTCTCATCTTAAAGAGCCATCTTGGGCACTGTCACCCAAAAGAGCCACACCGTCGCTCTAAGAATCTCTCGTTGGGGGAAACTTCACCTGCAGTGTCACTTACCAGAAGAAGTGGCAGTTCAATCAACAGGACAGACACGCCCACAGAGAGACTTCCTTTGACTTTCAGAGTGGTTAAAGTTCTTTGAGGGGTCGGTCGTTACGAATCAGATGTCACATGAGCTCTGACACCACAGGGTCTATCCAACTGCATGACTTCAGCCGACTGAAGCTGAACAGTGGTCACCCCACTTCAGACGGGACGTGTCCTCCTCAGGCAACCAGTGTCCCGCCCCCACCCCACCGTGGGCAGCTTCAGTCCATCTGCCCGGTTCCTGTACACATTTGAATCTGCAATCTCTGGGACCACAGACTTCAGGGACACCCATCTCTGCCTGTTTTATACGGAAGGTTTTTTTCTCTTTATTGTTGTTGTTTTTAACATGAGCCTTTTTTCTTATGAAATGAGCATTCTATAGGAAAACACCCCAGAAGTCCCTGAATCCCATGTCCCATTGTACAGAAGGAAACACCGTGGCCAGGAAGGCAAAGGACGTTGGCCTGCTTCCCGTAGTCACTTTGCACTTAACTGAATTTCACAGACACTCAACCAAGTAGGTACAGGTTTCTTCATTTCAAAATAGCCCGAGCATGGTTTTGAGAAGTTGGAAGACTTGCCCAAGGTCACCGGGCCGGAGAGATTCAGAGCTTTCTCGGGACTCAGGAGTTTTGACTCTATGCCGGTAATTTTCCCACCACACCACAGGGGCTGCCTCCCATGTAGCAGGAGGAGCTGGAGACCCAGGGCAGCCCCAAACCACAGAGGGGTCAATGCCACCCAGCCATCAACAATAGGGTGGTCAGCTGATGCTCAAATAATTTTCAACTGTTCCACAAGCATGCATGTGAAACCCCACTAGCTTAAAGTAGAGACCGTAGGACAAATTTCTCTTACACACACGCACACCACACACACACACTACCATAGTCTCTGGTCTCTGCCTCATTTGTTGGAACACACTGGACTATCACCAGCCCCTGCAGCCCAGAGACAGCGTGGCAAGCATCAGCCCTGGGTCACTGAACGGACTTTTGTTTCCCACTAGCCAATCTGGTCTAGATCAGAGGTAAGGAGGGATCGTGTCTTCCAAAGAGAAAATAAAATCTTTGAGCAGACTCTCCCCACCGACAGTCAGGAGGAGCCCGGGCTCTGGGGGTCCGAAGCCACAACATGTGCAGGCACTCTGTCACTGCAAGCAGGGGACGAAATATCAGAGAGGAGGTTGCGACCCACGGGGATCCCCTCAGATCTCGAGAAAGCGCTCGTCTCTGAGACAATGGTAGGAAGAGGAAGTCATCTGGTTCAGGGAACGCAAGGTGATGGAGGGCACAGCCTCCCCCTGCAGGCACTCCTGGTCCAGCGAGGAGAAAGGCACAGAAATTAGGGATTACGGAGCTCGTAAAGGTCCTGTAATAACTACTCTTCCAAAACGCGCACCCTCTCCCAGTGGTGCCGCCTCATTAAGCAGCCCCACCACCCACCCCGCGGAGCAAGTCCAACATCCGAGTCACACATGAGTCTTGCATCCCTGGCGTCCTCCACGTGCAAACCGGAGGCAGGCATCCAGCCAACCTTCAGAGCAGATTCCCACCCGCAGCCAGAGGCCCCGCCCCCACGCAGCCTCTAACCCTTCGGTGACTTCCCGAAGCTCTCAGAATAAAATGGAAATCCCCAGGCGCAGGTGATCCAACGTGCTCTCAGGCTCAGGGCTGCCCCACTCACTAGGCTCAGCACCCGCCCTACCCCCCCACCCCCGACGCCTCAACCCTTGCCTGGTCTTCTCACCACATGGGTCAGTGCCTGGGCTCTGGGCGCCCCTCCTGAGCTCTCCAATTTGCCCGACTCCTTCTGATCTGCCAGCCCTCCATCAATTGCCTGCTCCTCCGAGAAGACTTCCTTTCCCCCAGCATGAAGAGAATATTCACCATAGCCACTTGTTTATGTCTTGTCACACTTTTTGGTGTGTGTGTGTGTGTGTGTGTGTGCACGCGCACGCGTACATGTGTGTATCTTCCCACTAAACTAGAAGCTCCTTGAGGGTGGGACCAAGGTCTGATTTTATATTCCAGGGGTGTTTTAGGATGTTAATGTAAAAATCTTGGAACTGCAAGGGAAATCACCATGAAGTACGAGAATCTCCTCTATCTCCCCTGTGTTTGGTTGGCTCCCATGACAGGAAACCCACATTCTCCTGGTCAGATGACCCCATCTTTGGATGACTTTATTAAGAAGGTCTTCCTCATATGTCCATCTTCTGCTCACTCTGTCATTAAGGGCCTTCCAGAATAAGCTATTTCCCTGTTCCCTCAAAAGCACTCCAGATCCTTGAAGACACTGGTCTGGTTCCTCCTGAGTCCTCTCAAGGATGATATCTCAGGTTTTCTGACTCCTTTTCACACAACTTCCTTTGGAATTCTTGGACCACCATGGCCCCCTTCCTGCTGGGACCTGCTGAACCTGCTATGCTTCCTTAAATCTAATTGACACTTTTAACCAATCAACCCCAACATTCCTGTCATGGTCTGAGCAACAAAAAGTAGAATTTTCACCTCCCTTATTCTAGATACTATATTCCTGTTAATGCAACCAAAGCATACACTGCTTTGGCAGATGTCTGGGATCAGGTTTCCTAAAAGTGGACCCGGAGGCGAGGATTTATGGGCTAGGGATCTCCTATAGGTATTCTCCCAGGGGAAACTGGTAAGAGAGTGGAGGAAGAAACCCAGCAAGGCTGAAAAGCTTCCCCAAGAGCGGATTCAGACTGACCCTGCATGGGACCTCTTGACTCCCTCACCAGTCACTCATTGCAGTGGCTAAGGAAACCCCAAGGCGTTATAACCTCATGTGGCAGTTTCCTTCTCTTCTGGGGGTGCAAGGCAGCCCCGGGAGCTTGGAGGCAGTCCCCAGAGAGGCACAGGTGCCACAGCTAAGAAGCCAAAGCACATGGCAGCCAAGGGAAGGGTGGGTTGGAGAAATGTGGGCGGAGCACCAGCCTGCTATCCCGCAGAGGCCCCGCCCAGTTCAGATTCCCCCAGCCGCTCACCCAACCCTCAACTTCACCTCTCAAGTTCCTCAAAGTGCTGCCTCCTCAGTCTGTTCTTGTGCCTTTTTTATTTTAATTCTTTAATGTTTATTTATTTTTGAGAAAGAGAGACAGAGCATGAGCAGGGAAGGGGCAGAGAGGGAGGGAGACACAGAATCCGAAGCGGGCTCCAGGCTCTGAGCTGTCGGCACAGAACCCGACGCAGGGCTCGAACCCATAAGCTGTGAGATCATGACCTGAGCGAAGTCCGATGCTCCACTGACTGAGCCACCCAGGCGCCCTCCTCTTATTCTGATTTTAAATTCCTTTCTTGAAGCCAATTTTCAAAAAAGTGTCCCTTAATAATTGGGTCAGAATTCAGATAAGAGAAAGGAAACATGTGGATAAATTTAGACAAAAAAAATTGTTTAACTCTAGATTACAATCATCAAATTGTCAAACAAATCTTGTGCCGCAGAATCTGACAGACCTTACGTTAATTTTTAAGGTCAATGTTGAAAACAACAACTTTCTAATGAGGTAAAAAACATGTAATAATTTTCCAGGCAATTAAATGAATATCATCTGCTTTGCCTCACCCTGAATTTGTCATTTTCAACATTTCTTCTAAAGGGTAGAGTAGCTCTGTCAGACCCGATGATATTTTCCCCCAATTGGATAGTAGCTCAATAGTCACAGGACCACAGAAATCTCCATTCCAGTGAGGACAGAGGATGTCAACTAGTGTGAATCTCTCATCCCAAGTAAAGCATCTCAGATGCGGAGGGGGGAGGGGACTGTCTGTCGGCCACAGAATTAGTGGCAGAGCCAGGACTAGAACCCACAGACATGCCATCCCAGAGCTCTGACGACTGGAAGAGGCAGTGACCTGGTTAAGCACAGGGCTTAATGCCCCTTTGAGGCAATTCAAAAGCTCTCTGGGCAGGGCGCTCAGCCCTTTCTTAGGCTTGTGAATCAAAAGGAAGAGGACATCAAAACAATGTCTAAAAAGAAGAGGGAAGCGAAAAGATTCACACTTCCCGATTTCAGAACGTACTCAGAGTTACAGTATTCCAGGCAGCATAGTCCCGGCAGAAGGACAAATTACAGATCCATGGAATAGACATAAGAATCCAGAAACAAACGCTCACATTTATGGTCAATTGACTCTTCACAAGGGTGTCAAGACAGTAAAACTGAGAAAGAACAGTCTTTCCAGCACATGATGCCGGGACAACTGGGCATCCATGTGCGAAAGAGTGAAGCTGGACGCCCCTACTTCCCACATATACAGAAATCAGCACAAAAGGATTGAGCACGTAACTGTGAGGGCTGAAATTAGAAACGCCTCAGAAGAAAATGTAGGAGTAAGTCTTTGTGAGCTTAGGTAAAGCACTGTTTTCATGGATATGATAACAAAGCACAGGCAACAAAAGAAAAAAAACAGATAAATTGGACTTGGTCTAAATTGAAAACCCTTATGCTTCCTGGGATATATCATCAAGAAGCTGGAAACAGCCCACAGACTAGGAAGCAATATTTGCAAATCATATACCCAATAAGGGATTTATAGCCAGGATATACAACATACTTTTATTCCGTAGTAGAGACATACATAACCTAATTTAAAAATGGGCGAAACATCTTGAATAGACACTTTTTCAAAGGAAATATATGAATGGCCAATAAGGACATGAAAAGATGCTCAACATCTTTACTCATCAGGAAGGTATAGATCAACTCCAGAATGTGACCCCACTTTGCACCCACTAGGATGGCTGGAAACAAGAGAGTGGGCAAAATCAAGTGTTGTTGAGGTGGCAACCAACTCCCACGACCTGGTGGGAAGGTGCCAGGGTGCAGCCACTGCGGGAAAGGGGTTAGCAGCCCCTCAAAATGTTAACCAGAGCTACCAGATGACCCAACAATGCCACCCCTAGCCATAGACCCAAGAGCAATAAAAGCACGCATTTTCACAAATCTCGTGCACAAATGTTCGAGCCGCGTTGTTCATTGTCTGTATTCCAAAGGGAATAAAAAGTGGAATCAACACAAATGCCCATCACCTGCTGAATGGCTGAAAAAAAACGTGGTCTATCCACAAAATGGAATATTATCCGGCAACAAAAAGGAATGGAGTTCAAACACAGGCTACGTCACGGACGCAACTTGGAAACATGATGCCGAGTGAAAGAGCCAGGCATAAAAGACCACATGTTGTAATGATCCCATTGGTTTGGAATGACCGGAGCAGGCAAACCCATGCAGACACAAGCAAGCAGATTAATGGTTGCCTAGGGCTGGGCGCAGGAGGCACAGGGAGTGGAGAGGGCTGGGCACATGGCTTCTTTTTGGAGCGATGAAAATTTTCTAAAATTGGACGGTGGTGGTTGCACCATTCCTCAAATACACTAAAAATCATTGAACTGTACATTTCAAACGAAGGAACTTTATATATGCAAATTATAACTCAATAAAGCCCTTTTTAAAAAGGGAAGGGACACATTTGAACATTCACTTATTTATGAGTCAACATTCACCAAATGACTACTGTGTTCTAGGTTCCTGGGTACAGTAATGAATCCAGCCCGTCACCCGTTTCGTAAATAAAGTTTTATTGACACACAGCTCCTCTCATCCTTTTATGTATCGTCTGTGGATGTTTTCTCACCACAAGGGCAGGAATAAATAGTTGTGACAGACACCAGATAGCTCACAAAGCCAAAGATATTTACTATCTGTCCCTTTATAGAAAGTTCGCCAATCCCTGTAATAGAGGGTCGGGTAATGACATGTGCCGCAAGTCCAAGGAGAAAATGGTAGGAGCTGCTGTTTCAGGTACTTGGAGAGAGAAGGCTTCTCTGAGCCAGGCATGCTGAAAACCCTAATGAGAGGACGGAGTGAATCACGTGACCCTCTAGGTGACAAATGTTCCAGGAAGAGGGAAGAGAGAGTGAAACACTGGGAGCCAGCACGGCAATACTGTGTCCTGGGGACCAAGGGGGCTGGGAGTGAGTCATACAGGAGCGTCTGTCCCCAGACCATGGAGCCATGACACCAGCCCAAGCCAGGACATCACACATAATTTGAGAAACTCCTGGGTAAGCAGATACCAGAGTCCTTTTCACCGTGGGACAGGAGAGACTCTAAACCAAAGAGTCACCAAAAGCCATTGATGAGAAGTGGATTAGATAATGCTATGCTTTAAAAAAAAAAAATGCCAAGACACCTGGATGGCTCAGTCGGTTAAGCATCTGAATTCGGCTCATGATCTCATGGTTCGTGAGCTCGAGCCCCGAATTGGGCTCTGGCCTGACAGTGCAGAGCCTGCTTAGAATTCTTTCTCCCTCTCCCTTTCTCTCTCTGCCCCTCCCCCACTTGCATGAGCTCATGCTCTCTCTCAAAATAAATAAATAAATAAACTTAAAATGAAATGAAATAAAATAAAATAAAATAAAATAATAAAATAAAAGTGCCAAGATCATCAGCACTGGTCTCTGGCCGGTAAAAACTGTCAGAGGCCATATAAGGACTTCTTTGGGGTGAAGAGCAGCAGTGGCCCTGGACGACAAAGTTTGGAAATATAAACTGTCGCTGACAGGTTGTGCGACTCAGGAATGGATTTATTTACATATGTCCTTATAATCAGGACTTAGTGAGGCGCCTTCGCTCTCGGAATCCCACCTTCCTGGGATGTGAGTGGTGGCCATGCCCACCTCCCAGTGAATGACTGAATGACCTCCCGCCCTGAGATGGGCACCAGGCTTCCTCTGGCTGTGCTGTCGAAGCTGAAAGGGACTGATCACCAGGGCGAGCCGACAGTTTACAGTCTTGAAGGTCAGCTCCTCTTGGAGCGCCCCAAGTCTCCACACTCAGCTGACAGATAAATGCCCCAAGTGCAGTCGTGGGCACACTCCGCTGCCTAATCCAGGATAAGAAGAACAAATATCACCACTTCACAGCTGCGAGCCTCCTCAAGATTAAAACAAGTGAATGCTCTATAGGACACATGAAATCTCCAGTTGTGTTTGTTTGCAAGGTCAGTTCGGAGACGACATTGTCCAGAATGTTTTGGAAATCCTTCAGATCCCAGTTTTATTTCACGATACGACCAGACCACTCCCGTCTATTCATCTAATACGGATCCAGGAGAATGAGAAAGCTGCCGTGCAGGCCTCTCACTGGCTTCAACACACCAGATGGCATAACAGCCCAGGAGGCCATGGAGTGACCTCTGCATCAGTGAGTGTGCAAAGATGTACTCCCTTCCTGTGGGGCGACTGGCACCCCAGGGAACCTCAGCCTGTTGTTACGTAACTGCAGACAAGTTCATTGCTGCTGAGATCAAAGTCCACAGGGAATTGCTCTGTCTTCTCTGCCCTGAAGGAATCTTGGGTGCTGTGGTCCCCAGAAATATGCCCCTTCGAAGACTGGCATCACAACAAATTACACCCGGGTCCAAGACAGAATCCAGTCCGACCCCAGGGACCCCCTCTCCAGTCCAGCAGTTCATTGCTGGGAAGTCCACCCCACCTAGAGGACTGAGCCCCCTCCTCTCAACTTGCCTTCCACAAATCCACAAATCCACAAACCCACCTGGGAATCAAGAGTTCCAGGACTTGCTCAGGTCACACTTGTCCCCAACCCCAAAACATTTTCTAAGGCCAAGGAATCTTTTGTTCAAAGGAAGCCCGGAGCAGAATGTGTGTCGCCTTGCAGTAGAAAGCAGAAAAAAAGAAAGATACTCTGGATAAACCAGTGGGTGTGGGGCTTCATCCCACCCCACCCATGTCTGCTCTTCCCACTCAACTTGAGGGTCTATTGGGGCCCACCAGGTATCCAGAAAGCATAACCTGAAAGCCACAGTCTAACCCAATTCTTTCATTTTACAGATGGGAAAACTGAGACCCAGGGAAGAGAAATGCCTTGCTCAAAAGCCATGAAAAGTCCGGCCTGTGCCCTTGGTTCCGTTAGTGCGGAAGTTGGCAAATTTTCTCTATAAAGGAACAGATGGTAAATATTTCTGGCTATGAGGGCTGCAAACACCCAACTCTGTCCTTGTAGAGAAAAGAACTCATTGAGAACACATGAACTAATGGGCATCATTGTGCTCCAAAAACCTTTATTTACAAAAACAAGCACGCCCGTTGTTCATAGCCACATTATTCACAAGAGCCAAGGGTAGAAGTAACCCAAGTGTCCCTAGAAGCATGATACACAGAATGAAGTCTATCCATGCGATGGGGTATTATTCAGCCTTAAAAAGGAAGGCCGTTCTGACACACATAACAGCATGGATGAACCTTGAGGATGTTACGCTGCGTGAAGTAAGCCAGTCGTAGGATGAATCCTGAGTGATCCCGCTTAGACGAAGTACTTGGAAAGGTCTGATTCACAGAGAAAGAGAGGAAAGGGTGAGGGCCAGATACGCAGGTGTAGGAGAGAGTCGGGATCAGTGTTTACTGGGGACAGAGGGTCCGTTCTGCGAGATGACAAGACTCTCTGAAAGCAGCACAGTGGTGTAAATGCGCCAAGCGCCGCTGAACTGTACACTTAAAGCTGGTTAGGACGGTAAGTTTTACATCGTGGGTGTTTTACAACAATTAAAAACAACAATAAAAGAAAAACGAGCAATGGGCCAGATTTGCCAATCCCTGGGACCATCGTTCAAGCTTGCCTTGGGACAGAGAGGTGATCAGACCACAGGGGAGGAGATCACAGCTGTTCGGGGATGGGGGGGTAGCCATTGACCCCTAACGTGACTGCCATCCATTGAATGGAGAATCAGCTGTGGGTTGGGTACAGTCAGACAGTAACGTGCCATCCACCTGGAGCCACCCGCGTTCAGGCACTGAAGGAAGACACAGCCAGGTTAAAACCCAGCAGTTTCCACAGGGAAGAACGGGGCACGATGCAGGCTCGGTGTCAGACCCAGAATTCATAGGCTGCGCCCATTCAGACAAGGATTTAGTTCTCTGAGCCTCAGTTTCCCCACCTATAAAATGTCTTCTGTATCATATGATCTCTACAATTAAATAATAAAACCTCCTGTGCTAGGTTAGGCTAACATTTAGGGGCGCCTAGGTGACTCTGTCGGTTAAGCATCCGACTCTTGGTTTCGGCTCAAGTCATGATCTCACGGTTCGTGAGTTTGAGCCCCACATCTGGCTCTGCTCTGACAGCGCGGAGCCTGCTTGGGATTCTCTCTCTCCCTCTCCCTCTGCGCCTCCCCCACTGTCTCTGTCTCTGTCAAAATAAATAAATAAACTTAAAAAAAATAATAATAATAAAACCTGCTCTGCCAGGTTAGGCTAACATTTATTTTAGAAAAATACGTGCAAAGGGGAATAAAATATATGCAAAGAACCTACAATATGATAAAAATGCATTAAGCCTTTTCCGTTTCTCGACCTTAAATTAGCAATAGCTGAAAAAGTAAAGGGCTCCCTGAAGGGAAAGAGAAAAACACTAAATTCTTGAGGAAAAAAATGAGGAAAAAAATCCAGCTCAGAGAAGAGGTCGGTCAAAGGAGAGAGAAGTTTTCGCTTAAGAATCTGCCTGCTTCCTTTGCAGTGTGGACTGAATGTTTGTGTCCCCTCCAGATCCCTATGTTGAAGTCCTAATCCCCAGTGGGATGGCATTTGGAGGTGGGACTTTTGTAAGTTAAGCGCTTAAAGGTACATGAAGTCATCAGAGTGGGGGGCCGTCGAGTCTGGATTAGTGGCCTCCTAAGAAGCAGAAGAGAGAGAGAGAGAGTGCTCTCTCTCCACCTGCGTGAAGAGACTGCAGGAAGGGGGCCCTCCACCAGCCAGAGTCCTCCCCAGAACCCGACCGTGCTGGCTCCCTAACCTCAGACATCCAGCCTCCAGAACTGTGAGAAAATTAACTTCTGTTGTTTAAGTCAGCCGGTCTATGGCATTTTGTTCTATCAGCCCGAGCAGAGTAAGACACCTTCCCAGACCCAGAGTTTAAAAAAAAAAAAGAAACCCAATATTTTGATGGCCAGTTCCAGGGCCCCTGCTTTATTTCAGCTCCCCTTTAGGGACTTAGAGGTAAGGGGCAGGCAAACATGGAAAGCAGGGGGCTTCAGGGCATCTCTGCCATGAGCCAAGCTGCCGGGCAGAAGGAAGCTGCTAGAACTGAAGTATGTCAGGCCGGGTTTCTCCAGGAGCAGACCCAGCAGGAGAGAGAAGACAGGGAGGAAGTGACATCCACGAAAAGGTTTACTATGAAGTCAGTTACCATGAAGGGCAACTGGCGTGGGATTCCCCTGGAGAACTCAGAGCGCCAAGCCCTGTTTTAGGCTCGGGGGGTGCACCGGTGAGGAGGGGAGATATTCCCAGCCGCCATGGAGCTTAGAAGGCGAGTGACAGACCCGGCCAGACAATGGCCACGTAATCCCACAAATAAACACGCAGCTACAACCCTGGTGTGTGCCAGCAAGGAGAAGGGAGGAAAGCGAGGGAAAGAACAGCACTGCTAATAAAGGTCAGAGGGGTGCAGCCTTACCCGGTGCTGGGCGCTGCTTCAAGAGCTCACTGCTACCCTGAGAACCGGGCACTCATATCATCCACATTTCAAATCAAAAGCACAGACAGGGTAGGTACACTGCCCCGCTCCAAGCTCCCCCAGATGAAGGGGTGGGGCAGGGATTCATCAAACCTAGAGAGGCTTACTGACATTTGAGCAGAGAACAGAAGGAAGAGAAGTTAACTGGGTAGAACCCTAGGGGGTGGGGGCATTCCAGGCAGGGGATAGTAAGGGCCAAGGCCCTGTGGCAGGCACCAATGTAGGAGGGAAGTGCTATGCTGATCTAAGATTTGAATATTGAGCCAATTAAACAAAATGATTGGGCTCTTTCTCCTGATCCTGCACCCCCAGCAACCAGGGGTCTCCGCTGGCTCACACATCATTGCACCGTGAGATATGGTGAGTTCGTCCATCCATCCAAGGGCCAAGCTCCTTATGTGTTTTTGGGGAGAGAGAGAATACCTATGTTCTCTTATTTTACTCTGGAATTTCAGAGCCTAGCACAAGCCTGACAGATAGGAAGTCTTATTGGAGAAGTGCATTTCGGAGTGAATGGGTCACGGCTTCCGTTCTCCAGAGTGGGCAGTGACAGCAGATGGACCGCGTGAAAGATGTGGCCCCGATACGGCTCCACCAGCTCTCCCCTCACCTCCCTCAAGGAGCTCATGGTTGAGGGGTGGGTAAGCTTTATGAGAATAAAATGCCACATTGTGCCCAGAACTGGATCCTGAAGCAGAAAAGGGGCATTAGTGGAGAAACTAGAATATCCAACAAAGTCCGTATTTTATTCAATGATAACGCTGGTTTCTTTTTCACAACACATGCACCAGGGTGATGTAAGATGAGAACATTGGAGGGAAGGAAACTGGGTGGGCTGTTTCTGGGATTTCCCATTCATCCAAAAATAATCCAAAATAAAAAGTGTATTTCCCAAAGCTGTGAGATTATTGGGAGAATTTGAACGTGGGGTAGTCGATACTATTAAGGATCTCTCGTTACGTTTGAGGCATGATCATTGTATTAAGGTTCTGCTTCTCATTAAGCTCTTATCTGTTAGAAAGACTTACTAAAGTATTTGCCTATGCAATTACTTCCCTTCAGATAATCCCCAGCGGGTTAAGGTGGGGTGCAGTGAGAGGGGGCTGGCTGTGGGTTAACAATTATTGTAGCAGAAATGGGTATGGGGGGATTCATCTTTTGTGTGGGTTTGAAATTTCCTATAGTAAAAACAAAAAATTTTAATGTTAGCTCTATCGGATAAATAACAAAAGTGGGATTGCTGCATCACACGGTATTTCATGAAATCAGAATCTCAGAGGGACACCTGCACTCCCATGTTCAGTGCACCGTTATTGACAATAACCGAGATGTGGGGACCCCCAACTGTCCATCAACAGATCTTCATAAGGAAAATGCAGAAAGAAGTTGTTGATACACTTAATGGAATATTATTTGGCCTTAAAAAAGAAGGCGATCCTGGGGCGCCTGGGTGGCTCGGTCGGTTAAGTGTCCGACTTCGGCTCAGATCATGATCTCACGGTTTGTGGGTTCAAGCCCCGCGTCAGGCTCTGTGCTGCCAGCTCGGAGCCTGGAGGCTGCTTCGGATTCTGTGTCTCCCCCTCTCTCTCTCCCCCTCCCCAGCCCACGCTCCATCTCTCTCTTTCTCAAAAACCAATAGACATTGGGGCGCCCGGGTGGCTCAGTCAGTTGAGTGTCCGACTTCAGCTCAGGTCATGATCTCATGGCTCGTGAGTTCATGCCGGTGTCAGGCTCTGTGCTGACAGCTCAGAGCCTGGAGCCTGCTTTGGATTCTGTCTCCATCTCCCTCTGTCCCTCCCCTGCTCATACTCTCTCTCTCTCTCAAAAATAAATAAACATTAAAAATTTAAAAAAAAATAAATGTTAAAAAGAAAGCAATCCTGCCTCCTAACAACCTGCGTGAGCTTGGAGGACATGACATCACTTATATGAGGATCTAAAATAGCCTAGCTCATACAGGGCAAGCAGAGAACGGTGGTCGCCCAGACGCTGGAAGGGGGAAAGTGGGAGTCGTTCAACGGGCATAAAGTTTCAATTCGGCAAGACGAGTAAGTACAGTAGACTGTGATACTGTATCGTGCACTGAGACATCTATGAAGGGGGCAGAACTCATGTTCAGGGTTCCGACCAAATAAAGTAGACTAAAATAAATAAAACATGAACTCTAGACCCGTGGTGTCAAGGTGCAAAGTCTAGTTTATTGACTACGATATTTAACCTTTCTGAGGCCTAGTTTCCTCCAGTGCAGAAAGGAGTCATTGCAACACAGCCCCCTGGGGCCCTGTGGGAAGTAAGTCACGGCCTGGCGTGTGCCCAGAGCTCGACAGATATTAGCTCCTGTCCCTAAAGTGAGCGTGGGGGTAAGTTTTAGTGCTATGCCATTACACTCATTACGTTCATCCAGGAAGTCTCTGTGGGGTTCTTATTCCGGGATAGTGGGAGGCCGTGGGGAAGTGCCGGCACTTTAATAAAAGTCAGTGTGAGAGCAGCGGAGACCCATGGAGAGGGAGGCCCTCTGAAGGGGCCGGCGGAGGCGAAGCGGAGACCAGAATCCAGGGCTGGAGGCTTGGAGGCCACATGTCCTCCCAGGACAGAAGAGGGAAGGGAAGGAACAGGACAGAGCAGGGAAGGAGGGGGCAGAAGAGACACTTGGGTGGGCTTTTGTCCCCTGAGGAGACTGGAGGAGGAGCAGAGGCCAGAGGTCCAGCCTGAGAGGAAAGCAAGACAGGATGGAAGATGTTGGGGGAAGACGAGCCAGTCGGCGGTGGGCAGGGACAGCCAGACCCGGATGCTCCAGAAAGGCTGTGGGGCCAGCGGGCTGAGGAAGGGCCTCTGGCCAGAGGGGGTGGGCTGCAGGCCGAGCTCTCCCCGCTGAGCAGAGAGCTGAGGATGAGGGGTGCAGGCGGTCGGCGGGACTCCTTACCAGCTACACTGGGCCTGGAAGGCGGACAGCAACGGTCCGGGTGAGAAGGGTCAAAGCAAGGCCTGAAGGTGATAGATAGAAAGAGGGTGGCCAGAGGCAGAGGCCCCCCCCACCCCGGGTGAGAGAGGGGAAGAGATGGTGGGAGCCGGCATCTGTGGGATGGGAGAGGCCATGACCAGGACCAGGGCCTGCCTGCCGGCTGCAGGTGATGACGGACAATTCCCTGTGCCCCGTGGGGCTGCTCTTTCCTCCTGTGGGCTGGAAGTAAGTGAAAGAAAGGAATCTGCCACTTAAAGAAAAAAACGGTTTGGGAGCCACGACTTTTAGTGTCGTGCATCATTTCAGGCTTCAACTCATCTGTTAACCCCCCACCCCCACCATCACCAGATGGGGCACAAGGACAGAGTGACAGATGTATCATCAGGTGTTGTTATCAGCCCGTGGGCTCAGAAACTGGACAGCCTGCTTTCAAATAACTGCTGTGTGACTTGGAGCAAATGACTTAACCCCTCTGTACCCACCCCTATGTATGTGATTTGCAGGCTATTGCCATCCAGCTGCAGAGACAGACATCTGGCTGGGCCCTGAGACATTTAAGCTGAAACCTGAGTGACAGGAAGACAAGGAAAGAGCCTGCCAGACACGGAGAACTGCAGAACTCCATAGCCCGAGACCTGAGGGAGACCCGTGTAGCCAGAGCAGGTGAGTGAGGGCAGAGCATGCTTCAGTCAGCCTTAGCTGTGTAACAAATCAGCCGAAAGCTTAGTGGCTTAAAACCACAACGCTCTAATACTTCTCCTGACCCCGAGGGGTGGCCGGGCAATTCCTCTGCTGGTGTCACCTGCTGATGCACCTGCAGTCACGTTCTGCTAGAGGATGGATCAGGCTGGGATGTCCGAGGTGGCATCACTCACACGTCTGGCAGCCGGCGCTCTGCTGGCTGGGATGCCTCAGCTGTCACCGTGGGCACAACCTTGGCACACGACCAACCTCGACCCGCCGGCTCCCATCTGCCCTTCCCTCTCCTCTTCGTCTGACCCTCTTTCTAGTGAAAGCCTCAGGAAACATAGCAGGGAGGGGGTGTTTCAGGAACACTGGGGGCAGCCCTTCAAATGCAGCCCCTCAGACCGTTTGCCCGTTTAGCATAAATCGGTGCGCCAGAATGCAGAGATCCACGGCGGTGGCACCACAGCAAAGCCGTGACAAGACATCTCTGTCCAGGACAGGACTGGTGCTGGGGGAGGGAGACGCCCCCACGGACACCACATCTGGCAGCCCTCAAGCGTCCCGGCCCCTGAGATGATCCCACTCGACGGCAGTTCGGGTCCCTCTGACACCAGCCTGCAGTAAGTAAGCTGTTTAGACAGAGGGGAAGAAGGAGTGTGGCGTGGAAGTGACAGTGTTAAAGAGGAAATGCAGACCAGGGCAAAGGGCTTTGGTTTGGCAACAGTCATGGCACCTCTCTGACCCTCAGGCTTCTCTTCTCTAAAACGGGAGAACAAACAAAAGAAGGGGGTGTGTTCCGTGCACCTCAAAGTACCATGTGTATGATGTGCTGAGCCTGTAAAGAGAGGATTTTACCCCGGGTACCTTGTGGACTGGGAAGGCTTCGGTCTACCGATACACACCAGTCACACCCATGTCACGTTGTCACTCTGTCACTCTGCAGAGACACACAAGAAAAAAAGCAAAACAAAACAAAACACGACTCTGAGAAGCAAGAGGCTGCAGCATCCCAGCCTGAGAATTCGGGTTTGTTTGCGTCTTCGGGGGACGGAGGAGAAATCTCTCCTTCTGCGCATCCTTTGCAAAGCCAGCAGGAAAATCTCCCGACAGCACCGCTCGGTGCTGGACGGAACACGTCAGCGGCAAAGTAACAATTTCTATTGTTCTGAGTCTCCACGACGCCTCTTTTATTGATGTCATAAAGCAGGTATTTATGAGATGAGGTTATTAAGATCAATAGAAGAAATGGAACGCCTAATTCTGCCTTTTTCAGAGCGGCATGGAGCATTTTGCTGGCACAATCCCAATGAATAAAGGGACCGGGGCGCTGTCACTTAGGCCTAATCCCAAAGCAAAGAGCTCACCCTATTAACGGTGACTCACTTTTTACATGCTTCTTGGAGTCCAAAATACTCTTGGCCCTGAGTAGCCTTTATTGAAACTAAAAGCGCAGGTTGGAATTCATCGTGCAACTGGATTTACCACATTTATAACCAGGTTGGCTCCTCGGTCTTACCATTCAGCGGTAGAAGGAAAAAAAAATAAAAATAACAGAGAGAGGAAAGAGCCCTGTGTTTTTAAAGTCGTTTGGAAACATGAACCGGTTTACCTAATACCACTTTCAAGGGAAGAATGTTCCAGGGCAGGGAACGACTGTTGACTCTTGGATGGACACCAGCGGCCGAGGGAAGCCAGGACGTCCGCTGAGGCCTCTCGGTTCCTGAGTGAGCGCGTTGTTGATCTGTTTTTGCACCAGAATGGATGCTTCCTGGGACCATGATCGAATGTCGTTATTTAGAGGAAGCCTGCCCATCCTGATATAACAGCACAGGCTCATATTTGCCAAGTATGTTTTCCAGTGAAAAAGACAATCGAGAAACTTGTGCTTGGCATATTTGCTCAAATTAAAGCGACCCAGTAAATAGGGAGCAGAGTGACGACGCTCTCTGTGGCCGCTTCTAGAACCCGATGTGGTTCTGCCCAGCTCCCATGGGGCAGCTCACGTCCAGCAGAAGTGGGAAAAACAAGAATGGGGCACCCCCAGCCACCAGCATGTGGGCTCCACGGTCCTAGACGGAATCCCACCAGGCCGCTCCTGTCTTAGTGGCTATGGGCTGCGAGACCCCGGTGGTCAGCCTATGCCATCCCAGCCTTCTCTCTGCCCCTGGCTCCATGAACCCTACAAGCAGGTCAAAGTAATTACTCAGTGTTTCTTTTTCAGCCCTGTGATATCTGCCCCCTTGGCCTTCATTCATAGGGACTGTCTCCAAGCCTCCTTTGCCCCTCACTCATATGCCCATATCTAGTCCCTGGATTCATCAGCGTCCTCAACAACGATGGAATCCACACATAACGCAATGTCAACCTCCTGCACAGGTGCACTCCTGGGCACCAGGAACACAATGGGGCAAGAGGATCCCCTCGTGAGCCTCAGGACCCCAGTCCCTCCCTGCAAACAAGACAGTGCCAACGGACGTGAATAGTGAGGACAGACAGAAAACCACAGAGCACACAGGGATTCCAGAACAAGAAAAAGATGCATCCATCTACCCAGCTCTGCTGGTCACCAGCCATTTGCCACTGTCAGTACCATATCTTTTATGCAGACATCGGCAATACAAGCCCGACAAGGGCATTTTCAAGTGTAAGTGGTCTAAATGCCTGGAGCAATGGGTCACTTCCTAACGACATGGCCAGGTCCTGTGGCCGGTGCTCTGAGCTCAGGGGAAGCCAAGGTGAGATCAGAGGACACAGATGTGACATTATATTGGTCAGGGTAGACAGGTTGTGCCGCTTAACAGTCATCCTGTCACCAGGCACACTCACTCCGTGCTTCAGGCTGGCAGAAGCTTCAGAAAGTTGCTGACTGAGGTGCCACCACCTGCGGCTACACTTCTTGGGAGCACTTCGTGGGAGCACTTCATGCTCCCTTGGAATCAAGAACAATGACCCCCATTGCCATCACAGGATGCTTCCTTCCACAGACAACAAAGGGCTTTGAAGCTAGTCTCTCACTGGACCCCTCCAAAGCCCCAATACGTGGGGTTATTACCCAAAAGCCCTCACCAGGGAATACTCAGACAGAAAAGATCACATGACTGACTAGTGGCAGAGCTAACAGTCCTGCTCTGCTCTCGGACCTCTAAGTAGAATACTCGTGTCATTCTCCAAACCTCCAAAACAAATTGTGAACATGAGGATTCACGTGGGCTAGGAAAGAAAATGCGTGTGATGTCCTGGTCGTGGGTTCACTTGTTCACCGGAGAAAGAACGCCAGGCACTTTGCGTATTTTACGTGTAAACAAAGCAACAACAGAAAACAGCAATAAGAGCACAGATTCAGATTCGGGAACATTACAATTCCCAATTCGCAGAAGAAAAAGCCCAGAGGCTCATGGCCACCCAGGTGAGAGTAGCAGACTAGCTGTGTGTGGAACCTGAGACCTGCCTGGACAACGTGCATTTGAATTTCCAGACGTCTATCGACACTTCATGTTTACTGACATCGCAACTCTAGCCGGAGAGAGAAGAGGCATTGCCACCAAGGACAGCTGCCACACCTTCTTCCGTACCAGATATGATGCCAAGGGTGGATGGGGTTTTATTTAGTGTTTGTTTATTTTTGAGAGAGAGAGACAGAGCGTGAGCAGGGGAGGGGCAGAGAGAGAGGGAGACACAGAATCCGACGCAGGCTCCAGGCTCTGAGCCGTCGGCACAGAGCCCGACGCGGGGCTCGAACTCACGAACTGCGAGATCATGACCTGAGCCGAAGTCAGAAGCTTCACCGACTGAGCCCCCCGGGTGCCCCTCAAGGGTTGATGCTTTTAACAACTCTGAGTACCTACTATCAAATCCACTCATGGATTTTAAGCGTACACTCATCTGAGTGCACGCTCCAGTGATATTTAGTAGATGCCCAGGGCTGTGCAAGCACCATCACAACCCAATTTGAGAACACGCGCATGACCCCAGAAAGGTCCCTTTGGCCTCTTTGCAATCACTGCTTCCCCCCCCGCACTGCCTCTCCCCACCGACCCCTAATCTCTCTGGATGTCCCTGTTTTGCATGTTTCATGTAAATGGAATTACAGCACGTGTGGTCTTCTGTGACTCGCTTCTCTCGCTCAGCCTCCTGGTTTTGAAGCCTGTGCTTCTGTGGCGTGTATCGGGACTCTGTTCCCTCCATCCCTTTTCATTGCCAAGTAATATTCCACGGATGGACACGCCATGTCGTTTGTGCCGGCCATTTAGTTTGGATCCACTTCGGAGGTGTGGTGCTGTGAACATTCATGTGCAAGTCCTTGTGTAGACATACGATTTTACTTCTCCTGGTAGATGTCTAGCAGTGGGATTGCTGGCTTGTATGATACATTTATGTTTTTTAACAAACGGCCACAGTATTTTTATATTCCCCCCAGCAATGGAGGAGGGTTCTGGTTTCTCTACACCTTTACTGACACTTATTCGCCTGTCTTTTCTACGATAGCCATGCGATTTCTTTCATGAATTGACTTGTGAATCTGACACATACCCCACAGGCAGGCTGTCATCACTCCCATTTGACAGATGGGAAAACCGAGGCTCATGAAGAGTAAAGCAACTTGCCCAAGGTCCTAAGGCTGGTAAGGAGCAGGGTGAGAGCCTGAGCCACATCTTCCTGTCACTGAGACGAGACAGGTCTGCCCCCAACCACCCTCCTCTCCTGCCCCGTATGGCATGAGGCACCGCCCTGGCCTTTCTACATCATCCGTCCGTTAACCAACACCAACTACGAACCCGCACCGATGGAGCCTCAAAGAGCTCACACGCTTGTGTAATGACACGCCTCACACGCCTAAGCCTCGCAACTCATCTCTTACTGAGGAAACTGAGATTCGGGAGAAGTAACCAATCTACCCAGGGATCGGCGAACTTTTTCTGCAAGAATGAGATAGTAAATACTGTCGGCTTTGCGGGCTAGACGACCACTGTTCCAGATACTCCACTCTGCCTCTGTAGTGCACAGACACGGGGTATGTGCATGAATGCACGTGGCCGGCTGCCAGTCCGACCTTGTGAACCAACACAGGCAGCCGGCCAGGATTGGCCCGAAGACCAACCCCTGATTTACCCATTGTCCCACAGCTAGCGAGCAGAGGAGTCAGGGTTTGAAGCCGGTCAGCCTGACATTTTGGAGTGTGTGCTCTCTCCGCCCCTTGCTGCCTGGTACACGCCCACCTCCCATATTGATCTCAGGACACTCTTTCCAAGTTGGGAGCACGACTGGTTCCCCTCCATGACTGCTCGCGATTGCCGGGAGCCATTAAGTCCTATACATACATTTCAACCGCTAGCAAGTTCCTTGTGCCCTAACAGGAGCCCAAATCTCTGCTTCAGGCCCCAGATCCACCCTGTGGGCCCTCTCTGAGCCTCCCTGTTCTGATCTGTAAAATGGGGGCAGTAATAGTACCTACATCACGGGTGCCTTAGTATAGGCACATCACTTTCCAACAGAGCCTGACACAAAGTAGGCTCTCAGTAATTGATCGCGACCACCATGCACCCCCCACCCTCAAGGAAATGGAATTAATTTCCTATCTGCACATTATTCAGTATCTCACTGGGGAGAGCAAAAAACACATCGCGGTTAAAAGTTCCTATATAATTATTGCTGCCTGCACCGGGTGGTACCAAATAGTTCTGCAGAAAGCAGAACAGCCCTGAGGACAAACTGTAATATGGCAGTAGTAATAATAATGATAATAATAATAATAATAGTTCCCATTTATTAGGCACTTAGTAAAGCAACATGCTAAGTGCTTTGCAAACATGCTCTCATAATAGGTAGTGTCTGGACAGCTTTTCTTTTTTTTTTTTTTTAGTTTTTTTTAATGTTTATTTATTTTTGAGAGAGAGGGAGAGAGAGCGAGACCGAGCATGAGTGGGGGAGGGGCAGAGAGAGAGGGAGACACAGAATCCGGAGCAGGTTCCAGGCTCCGAGCTGTCAGCAGAGAGCCCGATGCGGGGCTCGAACCCACGAACAGTGAGTTCATGACCTGAGCTGCAGTCAGACGCTTAGCTGACTGCGCCCCCCAGGTGCTCTTGGACAGCCCTTTTGAGCTGAGAAAGCATTTTCCTGAGCTCTCACTCACATGTGCCTCCCATCCATCACGAGGGTAGCCTCTGTGTCCTCTCTAGTTCATAGACAAGGAAGCCCAGGTGACTCACCTGGGCTGCCGTCTAGAAGTGGCCGGGTTCGACCCTTACCCAGAACTCTGAACTCCAGAGCTGGCTCCCTTCCCTCACCGCGCCCAAGCTTCCTCTTATCTTTGCCAGGGTTTCTCCATGCCTCTCCCTGCGGCTGCAGGAAACATGTTCCAGCATCATTCATGCTCAGTCTCACGGACTCACCTCTCCCATGGAGCCGCCTGCTTTAAAAAATCAAGGGGATGGGTGCCTGGGGGGCTCAGTCGGTTAAGCGTCCGACTTGGGCTCACGAAACGATCTCGCAGTTCATGAGTTTGAGCCCCAAGTCGGGCTGTGTGCTGACAGCTCAGAGCCTGGAGCCTGCTTCGGATTCTGTGTCTCCCTCTCTCTCTGTCCTCCCCCACCTCTCAAAAATAAACAAACATGAAAAAAATTTTTAATCAAATAAAAGATCGAGGGGAGGGGCAAAGCTTAACCCAACGTAGGCCCTCCTGTGTTGGTACCACCGGAAAGTGCCTGGTGCTGAAGGACCGTGCCCAAGTCCCCAGTGTCCGTCCGTCCTGGGACTTCCAGCTGTACAGTCCTCTGTGCTGTGCAGGCAGAATCCCAGTGTGGCACTTAGAAGGGAGGGATGCCTGAGCAGCCACTCCAGGGCTAGGCTGTTCTTGTGAGTTTGCGCTCTGGGGAAATCTAAGGAGAGACAGATGATTCCTGTCCCCCAGGCAGCTCCCACTGGGGTTGGAGAAGTCTGTCTTTGTCCTGCTTTCTCCTGCCCCACGACAGCCTCAGGGCGGATGGCCGTCCCCATGCTTCCTCTCTAGGATTTCTGCAGCCTCCATTCCCTCCGCTGGGTTTCATCCCGGTGGCGTTTCCAGCATCCTTTAGGAGCAGACTCCGTCTCCCCTGACCACTCTTGCTGGTGACTGCTTTGGGAGGACACAGACCAGGCTTGGCCACTTGCTCTCCCTGAGGTGAGGGCTCATCTCCTCCCCTATAAAATGGAAAGGATGGTACTCACGGTGTGGCCATGGCACTTGCAGGCAGTCGATGCAAAGTGGGATCTAGACAAGGATTGTGACATGTGGCTTTCCTGGGAACCCTGAAACCGGGCACGATGACCCGCTGCCGTGCCCCCTCACCATGCGCCTCTAGGCACATTCTCACACATTGGATGATATGAATTGTGACTAAATGAAATTACAGCTTTTTGCATTGTTGGTGGCCATGCAAACTGGTGCAGCCACTCTGGAGAACAGTATGGAGCTTCCTCAAAAAATTAAAAATGGAACTACCCTACAACCCAGCCATTGCGCTCCTAGGAATTTAGCCAAAGGACACAAATAAATGCTGATTCAAAGGGGCACATGCACCCCAGTGTTTATAGCAGGACTACCAACAATAACCAAATTATGGAAAAAGCCCAAATGTCCATCAACTGATGAATGGATAAAGACAATGTGGTGTGTGTATGTGTGTGTGTGTATATATATATATATATGTATGTATGTATATAATGGAATACTACTCAGCAATGAAAAAGAATGAAATCTTGCCATTTGCAACAATGTGGATGGAGCTAGAGTGTATCATGCTAAGCAAAACAAAAGCAGTCAGAGAAAGACAAATATCAAATGATTTCACTCATGTGTAGAATTTGAGAAACTTGGGGCACTTGGGTGGCTCAGGCGGTGTCTGATGTCGGCTCAGGTCATGATCTCGCCATTCGTGGGTTCAAGCCCCGCGTTGGGCTCTGTGATGACAGCTCAGAGCCTGGAGCCTGTCTTTGGATTCTGTGTCTCCCTCTCTCTCTCTTCCCCTCCCCTGCTCATGCTCTGTCTCTCTCTGTTTCAAAAATAAACAAACATTTAAAAAAAATTTTTTTTAAAGAGTTTGAGAAACTCAACAGATGAGAACAGAGGAAGGGAAGGAAAAATAAGATAAAAACAGAGAGGGAGGCAGACCATAAGAGGCTCTTAAATACAGAGAACAAACTGAGGGTGGCTGGAGGGAAGTTGGGTGGGGGGGATGGGTTAAGTGGGTGACGGACATTAAGGAGGGCACTTGTTGGGACGAGCAATGGGTGTCATATGTAAGAGATGAATCACTGGGCTCTCCTCCTGAGGCCAAGACTACACTGTACCTTAACTGACTTGAATTTAAATAAAAACTTTTTAAAATTTTTTTTAATTTAAAAAATTAAATTAAAAAATATTTTAGTTTTAAAAAAAGCAATCTTCATGGAGAACTCCACCCCACCCACCCCCGCCAAACTGTGTTAATCTGGTTCTGGGTGACAGGATCGGGCGGACAGGGACCCGTTCCCACGGGAGAGGTGTGTGAGGGGATTCGTGGAGGGGGGCACCTGATCCCTGCAGAGCCTCCCGTGACCTCCACCCAAGCCAGGCGTCACTGGCAGGACAGGACAGAAGCCTGCACTGGCCCCACGGCTCCCCCCACCTGGATGGACGTCTATCTCCTGCCCTCAGGTACTAGAGCAGCAACAATCACTCCTCTGGAGCTCTCCCTGGCCCTACCAGGCAGCTTTCTGCGCCCCAGCACACGGTCTGTGCCCCTCACGCCGCGCCCCTGTGCGGTGAGATGTGCAGGTCAGTCCCCCACCGCACCCTCCACCGGATGGTTACAATACTGACTGGCAGCCACTGTTAGATGAGCGCTTACTGCACACCAGGCACGGTGCAGGTCGATTCACAACCCTCCGCTCCATCCACGGCCTGAGTGACCCCGGTATCCCCAGCCGCTAGCCCGGCGCCCGACGCCTGCATCAAGCTCAGCTGGTGTTGGCCGTGCACGTGAGTGAATGAGGCGTAAGTGAAGAGTGAATGAATGAAATGAGCCAGCTCTGGACGTTTCCCAGCCCTGGGCAAGCGCTCAGCCCCCGGGTGTGTGCCCCCGACCCAGAGAGCCACGGACGGCCCTCTCAGGAGAAAAAAAAATTATCAGCTGTTGTTTGCCAATAATAGGGCCTCCCAGGTCCCTCATTTGTTAGAGAGACAGATGGCAGCCGGAGCCCGGTTCCTGGTCTGTGGCACCTGAGAAAGTGTCCTTCGGCACCTCGGGAAATGGCCTTTCCTCGGATTGCGTCATCTCCCCTTCCCCCGGGGGACTTCTTGATCTAATGACCTTGGCAAACAGGGAGACTTGGGCCAACGCCAGCCTCTGAGACTTTCCTCTCTTCCCCACCCCTGTGCCCTTCCCTCTCCTCTCCTTCCCTCCTTCTTTTCTTTGGTTTCTTTTCTTTTCTGTTCCCTTCTGTCCCCTCTCCCCCATTCTTCCAACCTTTTCTTGCTGGGTCACCGGGCAGGTGGTAACCAGGCTGCGTCCTGGGGCCCCCGGAGAACAGGGACCCACCCCTGCCCTCAGGGTGCCCAGAGCCCGCTGGGTTAGCAGCTGCTGTGTCTCGTGGGCTGAGATAAGCTGGAGGTGCTGTGAGCAGATGTGCGTCCAGAGCATGGAGGGAAGAAGAGCTGGATCGCCCCGATGGCTGAGGAACTCCAGGAAGACTTCTCAGAGGAGGAGTCCCAGCTCTCTGTCCTGATGGCCTGCAAGAACCATTCTGAGCCGTCACAGCTTTCGCTAGGAGGCTGGCACACTGCCCCCCATGACCAAGCTCCTGGGGACGGCCGGCGTTCCGTTGCCTCCCTGACTCAGGAGGACACGGTGCTGTGCCCCAGCGAGTGGGCAGTGACGCTGCCCTGATCCCTCTCACCTTGGGAAGTCTACCTCCCTGCGCCCTGCCCTTCTCCACGCAGCAGCCACTCACAGCCAGGCCCCCTCGTCCAGGTATCTACCTCCCAATGCTCTGCGCCATTAGAACACCCCTTCTTAGGCACCAAGTGGGCTCCGCTGCCCCTTGGCCATCTGCCTCCTCCAGGAAGCCTTTCCTGACTTTCGAGGCTGGAACGCCTGCTCCTGCTTTGCACACACACAGGAAGTCTCTGCTCTCTGCACCCCCTGGACCCCCTGAGCCTATATGCTCCTCCAAGGCAATCCCGGCAGCCCCTACAGGCGGCATGTTGTAGCTGCTCAGGAAACCCGCAGACCTAACACAAACACAGAAGCACCCGGGGCTGCGGGCAACGAGCACAAGAGACACCTGATCCAAGGGACCCCACGAGAGCTCGAAGGAAGAGCCCAGCGAGCAGAGCTTGCAGACACAGGGAGGGTTCAAACGGAGCCAGGAGGAGGACAGCCAGCAGGCACACAGGCGTGCACGGCGGGAAGGCCCCCGGCGTGTCCCCCTGGCAGTTTGGGGGTGCCACAGGAGATGGACTGAGTCCACCAGAGGAAGGTTGCAGATGACCCTGAGTGTCGGAACTCTCCCCTCCTCCCCAAAACCGAGGCCAGAGACCGCAAGCCCACTTTTAGTTGCGCTGCACGGTGCTTTAAAGGTATTTTTAAACCCATTGTCAATATTGAGTCACTGGAAATTTTAAACTAAAATCTGGGGGCACCTGCGTGGCTTAGTAGTTTAAGCATCTGAGTCTTGATTTCGGCTCAGGTCATGATCCCTCACGGTTCGCGAGATCGAGCCCCAAGTGGGGCTCCATGCTGACAGCGCAGAGCCTGCTTGGG
This sequence comes from Cryptoprocta ferox, assembly GCA_028646485.1. NCBI lineage: Eukaryota > Metazoa > Chordata > Mammalia > Carnivora > Eupleridae > Cryptoprocta > Cryptoprocta ferox. The sequence continues at coordinate 5,260,034 of CM053560.1, read as the reverse complement.
AATTCTCTCTCCCTCTCTCTCTGCCCCTCCCTGGCTCGCACTACTTGCACACACTCTCTCAAAATAAATAAATAAATTTTAATTAAAAAATAAGAAGAAATCAATTAAAATCTGGACTTCTGCCTTTTCTCAAACAAAAAAGTTAAAAATGTGGCCACATTCAGGTCGCTTACGGTCAGCCTGATCAGAGTCAGCGGCAGCCCCGGACTGTCCCCCCTTGCCCAGCCTCACCACCCAGTTCCTCCAGTTCACCAAGGTCCCCGGCATTTCCCAGCGTCACAAGCACACCCAGGGGACCTTCCTTCATCCTCCATCATTTTGTAAACAGCATCTCTTGGCCAGCTCACTGGGGGTTCCTGCCTGGCCCTGAAGACATTGAGATGAGCCCAGTCACTGACTCCACCTGGGGGTGGGGGGGGGGGGGGAGCCGTTATCTCGCTCTGCCCGTCTCCCTGCTGGCCCGGAAGGTTTGATCTGGAATATGTTACATCTTCCTACATCCTCACATCCGTTTTCCCCACATACAGCCACGCTCACCCGCCCTTGGAACAGGGAGGGTCCACACTTGAACCCTAACTTGGATGGTATCTGTGTTGGCCTCCCAGACTCTGAGCACCACCTGCCGCCCAACTCTAACAGGAGTTTGCCTTGACGCGGGCAGACTTCAGCTACCCCTCGCCCAGGTGCACCCACAGGGCCACCGTCCTCAGAGGACACTGTGCGTTTCCACCCCTGGCCTCTTCTCCGGCCCACCCCACTCTACCATCTCATCTCTCTCTCTCTCTCTTTCTCCCCCCTCCCAGACCCAGAATATTGCGTTGGATTGAAACTTGGCACCAGAGTCCTGAGCCTTAAGGCAAACATTTGTCCTAGAATTTGCTAGAAATCACTCGGCTTCTCTTAGCCGGGTAATGGCAAAACCAAACAGCAACTCCGTTCCGTACACCCTGCCAGCACCACCTCACGCCCCCCCCCACCCCCATGCAGCTTGACTAATTGGAGGCTCCTGGAATTTCCCTGGGAAAGACACAGAGCCTCTCCTGACACACAACCCCACAAAGTTCTGGAAACCTTAGCAGTAGGTGAGTCACTGGCCAGGGCTGCAGACCACAAGGGGGGCCCACCCGCCATTCACAGATGTCGCGGGGACCCCACCATCTGCAGAGAGAGCTTCCTTGTGTTACGGGTGGCGGGGGGACATTAGAAAGCTTTTCCAGGGGTGCCTGGGTGGTTCTGTGGGTTGAGCATCCAACTTTGGCTCAGTGATCTTGCGGTCTGTGAGTTCGAGCCCCACATCGGGCTCTGTGCTGACAGCTCAGAGCCTGGAGCCTGCTTCAGATTCTGTGTCTCCCTCTCTCTCTGCCCCTCCCCGGCTCGTGCTCTGTCTCTCTCTCTCTCTCTCTCTCTCTCTCTCTCAAAAATAAATATTTAACAAAATTTTTTAAAAAGAAAGCTTTCCCTAAAAAAATACATTTTTAATTAAAAAGTAAATTAAATAATTAAAATAATATTTTTTAAAAAAATTAGAAAGGGGGCCCCTGGGTAGCTCAGTCAGTTAAGCATCCAACTTCAGCTCAGGTCATGATCTCATAGCTCATGAGTTAGAGCCCCACATCAGGCTCTCTGCTATCATCACAGAGCCCACTTTGGATCCTCTGTCCCCCTCTCTCTCTGCCCCTCCCCCCACTCTCTCCCCCCTCTCTCTCTCAAAAATAAATAAATATTAAAAAAATTTTAAGAAAGCTTTCCCATGACCAGCGTGCATTGGCCAAACTCAGTTCTCGAGGACCCCGGCCGGTGCCTGAGAAGCTAATTCATGACAGAAGTTATCACTCACTCACTAACCAGTTCATTCATGCATCCACTCTCCTATTTCTTCGTTTATTGCTGCTTAAATGATTTCCTTCCTTTTCTCCTTCACTCGGTCATTCACTCAGACTTGTACTAGTTTATAAATAGATGCCGATACAGGCGTAGATATAAATATCAATGCAGAGTCCCTCGTCTACTTGCTCATTTATTAATTTACCCGCCATCCACACATCCACTCATCTGTTTCCATTCCTCCATCCATTTCTTTTGCCGTTTGTTTATGCATTGACTCACGGTGTGAGTGTAACCACCGATACATCCATCCGTCCACTCATTCATTCGTTGCTCTATTCACTCACTGCGTTCATTCATTAACTCACACACGGGGGGGAAGAAAGGGGTTCACGGCATGACAGGAAAAAAGAGAGGTGAGGTCAAGGTGTTCAGGGGCAATAGGAGAGCTCCCCTCAAAGGGCAGTGTTCCGGGGGTGTGTGAGACTTACCGAGGCAGTGGTGGGATGAGGGAGACCGTCACTCAGCATGGTGAGCGGGCCCCTGAGTCAGGGAAAGGGAGTCCCCACCCCATCTGGCAGCTGCCCAAGTAACAAGCACAAAGGCAGGAGGCTGGGTGCCCCAGCTAAGGTCGTGGAAGCTGGAGCCCCAAGATCCCAGACTCACTTCTGGAAAGATCTCTGAGGTGCTGCGGGGTCTTGGGTGACCCACCTAACCTGGGTGAGCCTCCCAAACGGGGTGGACTCCACGGCATAAACAAAGGATGCTGTGCCGACACCGGTGTGCTTGGCCCTGGTCGGTGCCCCACTGGACCGGAAGTCCTCTGGAGGCCCAGAACCCACGACTGGCTGGGCCTTGTTCCCTGCTGTGCATCCAGAGCCTAGAGCAAGGCGGGGACATGCCGGATGCTCAGTAAATATTTGTTGAATGAACGAACGAGCTGGGAAGGGATCTTAAAGATTATCAAGTCCGGGCATTTTCAAACTTGGCTACTTTGAAGGCGCTACCAGGGCCACCAGACAAGGTCCAGACCACATCCCACTTGACCCAAGCACCTCTATTTTTACCTGTTTACACATGGGGCTTCTCTTGCAAAATTTAACTCGAAAATGTAATTCCCTTCTCTCTAAAAGAAGTCGAAAACCGATGGTCCAATCGTCTTCTTTTAAAGATAGGAAATTCAAAGTCCAGAGAGAGGAATTAAATGCCAACGATCATCCACCAAGTCGTGATGGGGCCCGAAGGAGACCCCAGACTTTCAGACCCCCCACCCCATCCACGGAGCCTGTCCTCCATCATAACATCCGCCGTCCCCCTGGCTTTCCCTCCCGGCTTCAAGGGCCACCCGCCCTCCGTCCCCACCCTGCACAGGGCCCTGTGGTTCCAGACAGGAGTGGAAATCAGGGTGGAAAAGGATACAACTGGCCACGTGGAGGAGGGAGGGGAGGACCCACCAGGTACTCAGTGCCTCTTCAGGTGTAGGACTCAGCTGGGGACCCCGCAGGGGAGCAGCAAACTCCATATGGCCGGGGTGCTGGGTTTTGAAACCCTATACATTTTTTTAAATCTATAATTATGTGGCACACACCTAATTAAAATGGACTATAATTGTTGAAATATTTTATTGAAGTCATTTTTTTTTCCAAACGACAGGTTTAACAGATGATAAAACTTGTCTTGTGGTTAACTTGCGCTGCCAAAAGAACCCCAAGAGAACAGGGGTGGGGCTGTCCGATGGCGGACAGTCAGCCCCATCTGAATGCCAGCATTCTTTGCTAAGCGCTCCTTCTAAAGGCTTCTCTCGGGCCCCGTGCCAAGCGCTCAGGACGGAGACAAATAGCCTGGGTGGGTGTTTTGTGCACAAAGATGACTGAGGTTTGCTTTAGCTCCGTGGAGAAATCCTTTGAAATTGTGCTCCCGGGGAGTGAAAGCAGTTAAGATCAGAGGGAACTGTTTATTCAAAAGCACAAGTAGGGGAGTGTGATCTTTACCCCCATTCACCCCAGCAAGCGGCACCCTCCTCCAAAAAGCCCAGGGACCAATGGGTCACAGACCTCAGCAGCTCGAGGGCCACCCTGTCCTCACTTTCCATCAGGGAAGGGATGCATGCTTCTCAAGTCATGCCTCCAACAGCAGCTGCAATTATAGACTGTCTCCCAGGTGCTCCGGGTTTTATATGCTTTGTTTCTAATATTTACTGCCCATTTTATAGATGAGGAAACTGAGTCATAGATTAAGTAAATGGTTTCAGGGCTCACAGCGCATAAGCATGGCCCGGGTCCTAGCTTCAGCACTGTCTAACCTGGAAGCCAGTGTCTCTATGCTACTGTGTGCTCTGACCCAGACCCTGACTCAGAATAGCATCATAGCATCTTCATTATTAAAAAAAAAAAAAAAACTGAATCAGTCTGAGGGAGGGAAGGGCAAGAAAACACGCTCCAGAATCTGGGGACTCCTGTTCCCCGGTGTCCCTGTCTGCTTGGCAGCATGGGGAGCGGGCGGGCGGGCTGGAAGACAATGGGTCCCCCGCGCATCCTGAGACCAAAACAAGGGCCGGGCTGGGGACCACGGGACCACGAACGGGTCCTGTTGCCCAGGACTGATGCTGGCCAGAGAGTGAGCAGGGCGAAGCAGGGCCCACTTGTGAGCCAAACGCTGTTCTCGAGATTGACGAGCTGCTGCATCCTGCGTTACTGTCCCAACGCAGCCATGAGGTGGCTACAGTCACCCCCAGGGTACAAGTGACAAACTAGTGAACAGGTGAGTGCGATGTGATGGGACACCACGAAAACAAAGCTCCAAAATCACCGGGTGGGGGTGGAGGGGGAAGCATTTTCTTGGAGTTTCTCCCATATTTTGTGGTTATTTTTCCTTTAAAAAAAAAAAAAGGGCGTAGTCCTTACTTCTCTTATTACCTTTGTTCTGTGTTTATTTGTCTGTTTTCCCTTGACCTCCTTCTTCATATTCATGCAGCTCATTTTTATTGAACACCTACGATGCCTGAGACCATGTGAGGTGTGGGGCTTCCCGCTCACAAAGGCTGGGGGAGCTGCAGGCTTCCAGAATGTCTCCACACGCCCTAAGAGAAGCCCCGACTCCGGACTCGGGGCTACAGTGTAGATGCAGGGAACAGCGTCAGGTGGGGGCCTGGCTCAGCGCCTGCGAGCTCTCCCCTCCCAGCCACCCGCCTCCTGCTGTGGGGGAGGACAGGACACTGAGAGCAGGACTCACTCTGACAGCTGTCCGGGAAGGGGGGTTGTTTGTACAAAGCAGACTGACTGTGTCTAAATCCCTCCCTGGGGCACTGGCTCCAAATGAAATTGTGGCAGGTTTGATCCCTGCCACCCCACCCGCCCCGCAGGACTTTCCCTCTCTCTCTCCCGTCCTGCCCGTCCTGCCCGGTGTTACCGCCATGATGAACACTTCCAACTGCTCCTTACCCCCAGTTACCCAACCGTCCCTCCCCCTCCTCCCCTCCTCCCTCACTCCCGCCCCACCTGTTGGATCTGTCCATTTCCATTTGGCATGGGGACGAGTGGGCGGCGTCCTGCCCTCCAGCCCTCAACCCCGGCAGAGTGGCAAGGGGACAATTACTTCATGAAATTAATTAATCAACTGAGCACCCAGGCCAGCTGTCTGGTGTCATTGCCTCATCAGCCCTGAGAGACAGATGTCTCATTATGCCCATTGAAGAGATGAGGAAATTGCAGGTTGTGGAGGTCACTGCTCAAGGTGACAAATGGCCAGCTGGGGTGGGGTGGAATCCACACTTGGAGCCTCCTGTCCTATTTACAGTAAGAACGGCTGCCCTTCGGAATGTGCTCCCTGGCCTCCGGACACTCTGCGCACAGGAGTGTCACACTCAAAGGACCCACAAGGTCTCAGGCACCATTGCCCCACCTTCCACCCTGGGGCCCTGAGGTCAGAAGATGGGACCACTGGGGCCTGAGACCTGGGAGGCACTCAGCTGCGAGGTGGGACGTGATGGCTTTGCATCCCTCTTTCTGTCCCCCTTCAGAGACCCAGGTAAGGAGGAATGGCCAGTGACCTGGCAGCAGGGGCCCTCAGGCTGGTGCTATGGACTTTTGGGAGCCGGATAGCACATTGTCAGGAGCCGCTGTCCTGTGCCCTGTAGCTTAGCAACACCCCAGCCGCCTCCACCACCACCTCCTGACCCAAAAGTAGTGACCACCAAAAATGTCACTAGACATTGCAGAATAGTTCCCATGGAGAGGGAGCAAAATCACTGCCCCCCACCCCATGGAGAACCACTGCCTTACAGTTTTCTGTTTTCCTTAAAGAAAGACCATGCTATTTCTCCCAAGGGCATTTAGAAATTCAGAATAGATAGTGTCCAAAACGTAAGTAGCACAGAGCATGGCACAACAAACACTAGCCAAATATGGTGGTATTATTATTATTATTATTATTATTCTGTGACTTGTAGGCGAGAGCTCCATTTCTGGTAGCCGGTGACGGAGCCCTGGGAGGATGGGTAATGGGACATCACAGCCCAAGTCCCATGGCTGCCGCACTGGACACACTGAACAAGTTTCTTTGTCTGTGTTCCCAACTCTAAAATGGGAAGCCCAAAGGATGTGACCCTCAAGGACCATTTTAAATCTTGTATTTCCAGATTTCCCAGATTCTGCCATTTTAGAACCAACGTTTTCACACAGCAGCAAAATACAAGGGCTCTGGGCTCTGTCCACCTGGGTTCAGACCATGGCCCGAGCACTCACCAGCGAGGCAGCCTCCAACAGGCCACCCGATCTCTCCGTGTGTCTGTCTCTTCATCTGTAGAACTCAGAGATCATCTTTGCCCCATATGGTGTCACAAGCATCAGCTGAGGGGTGATACATACACTCGAACAGTGTCTGGGCCTACGGATCACCCCCTAAGAATTAGTTATTACCGTCTGGAACACCCTGGCAGTATTTAAAACACATGAGCCGCAGTCCTGATCACAGGTCCCTGAATCAGATCTTCCAAAGTGAAACTATGCGCGCATATTTTTAAAAATTCTTTCCCAAATGATTCTGAAGTAGTAGGTCGTTGGTCTAGAATTTAAGAACCACTGAAAACAATATGAAGTATGAAGTTCTCTGATGTTAGGAATGTTTCATTAATGTTTCAAGTGTCCCTGTGGTGGGGGGGAGGCCCGAGTGGTACAAAAGTAAGAAATGTCCTCTATCCACAGGGAGCCACCACCTCATCACGCAAGATCAACTCATAAGCCAAATGTATAGCCCAAGTAGGTCTCTGTGGCCAAAGCCACCAAGAAGTTTGGGGTATGTGTTCAGACACGGCAGAGGAGAGAGTGACCAACAGGACTGCCAGTTAGGGTTGTGCTGGTTGTTGACTGCACTGAAGTCTCAAGAGAGGTGACTTTATCTCATTCAACAAAAGCCACATGGGGCCAGTGGAAGGCCTGGAGGTCATTGTTTGCTCAAGCCATCCTAGAAGCTTGGATTATCCATCGGTACCAGTCTACCTGCCCCCTTCTCTGGAGGGCGTTTTCCAAGGCCCTACAAAAGGAATAGTCCACGATGCCATGCTCTGGTAGAGTTTTCCCTTTCCCACATTCAAATTTCATTTGAGTTTGGGTCAATGCCTCCCCAAGATATTATGAGCCCTTTGAGAGCAGGTACTGCATCTTATTTATTTTATTTTATTTTATTTTATTTTATTTATTGGTTGGTTGGTTGGCTGGCTAGTGGGTTGGTTGGTTGGTTGGTTGGTTGGCTGGTTGGTTGGTTGGTTGGTTGGCTGGTTGGTTGGTTGGTTGGTTGGTTGGCTGGTTGGTTGGTTGGTTGGTTGGCTGGTTGGTTGGTTGGTTGGTTGGTTGGTTGGCTGGTTGGTTGGTTGGTTGGTTGGTTGGCTGGTTGGTTGGTTGGTTGGCTGGTTGGTTGATTGGCTAGTTGGTTGGTTGGTTGGTTGGTTGGCTGGCTGGCTGGTTGGTTGGTTGGTTGGTTGGCTGGCTGGTTGGTTGGTTGGCTGGCTGATTGGTTGGCTGGTTGGTTGGTTGGCTGGTTGGTTGGTTGGTTGGTTGGCTCGTTGGTTGGTTGGTTGATTGGTAGATATTTCCATCATTGAACACAAAACCTGATACAGAGCAGGTGCTGAGCAGATGCTAGTTGAATGAGTGGATGGACCGACGGATCAATGGATGGATGGGTGGATGAATGGATGGATAACTTGATAAATAAACACACGAATTCCAACTACTTTAAAGGGTCTTAGTGAACACTGTGGTAAGGAACTATAGTGCCAATCAAGAGAGCTGGGCACAAGCTGAGGTGACTTCTCGGAGGAGGAGGAAATGTGCCTTTAAGGATAAACTTGCCTTTGGTGGGCACCGACACAGTGCAGAGGGAGTGAAGGGAACATTTTTCAGCAATGTCATGCATAGAAAGTGAGATCAAAGAAGTAGAAGGTGTGGGGAGTTGTTAATTAAGGGCTCAAGAAAAACATAGTTTGATAGTTGCCGTGGCAACATGTTCTTCATTTGGTATCACTCACAAAGTCAACATTTTCATAGAATCAACAGTATAGTAAGGAGACACACGTTACAGCATCTGGGAGAAAGTCAGTCCTTTGAACTCTGGATTTGGTTATTTCATCCACAGTTTCCCATGAGCATTGAATAAATGGAGGACCATGTGTGCAAAAGACAGAGGAACTCTGGGTGCTGGTGGGGTCCCAGAACTCACTGTTTTGCAGGTGGGTTATGCTAGTGATATTCCTTCCCAGCCTGACAGACCTGGGCTCTGATTCATCTTGCTGCCTGAAACTAGAAAATTTGGATTCACCTCTGGGCCTCAGTTTCCTCATGCATATAATGGGAATACAAATCCCCATTCCTCAGAACTCATGGTCCATTGAATTAAATGTAATACAACTGTTGACTTTCCAGGCCATTAATCCATTTTGGGTCTCTTTCCCCAGAATGTTCCATTAATGTCTACTCAGCTGAGTTCAAGAATCCATCTCCAAAACTCAGAAGTAACCATGTGTATCAAAACTGCTGGAATTTCCTTTGAACCGGTCATCCCATCCAGGGAAACTGCCTTTGGATTTATCCAAAAGGCAAAATATGTGCCCAACAATTTCCACTGCAGTGCTGTTCTAACAGTGAAATGAAGACTACATTGGCGATAGTGAAGTACATAAGAAAAACACACCCATGATATAGAATATTCTGCAGAATGGAAAAGTATAAAGATGACACAAAGGGTTTTTAACAACACAGAGTAAGTATGCTATAAATTTCACTAGGAAGCTTCAAACAAAATTCATAATCAATTTCATCTTTGGGCTATTTTCCTTACTATGCAGATTTTTCTTTTGTTTTGTGTAGCTTCCAAAGTGGAATGTTTTGGACTACTTCCTCCTTCAACCCCAAAACAGACCCACCTCCCAAGTGCCCTGTGACCACAGCTGTCAAGAACATGCTCTTGGCAGGACACCACAAGGATGACAAGTGTTGTCCTTGACTTTGTCACACTGTTCTGTAAAACACCCAGGTCCCTTTCAATGCACCGGGCACCCTGAGCAGCAGTTCCACAACTAGCCTTGTGCTAGGTGTTGTGGGGAAGTGGGGACAACAGGTGTGCCTTGGCCACAAGTGACTCCCACTGCAGTGAGAAGAAGGAGTGATATGTAGAAGCCATCAGCTCTTAAGCGGACCTTCTCTGTGTCCTGCCTCTCCCTTGCCTGGGCTTAAATCTCATCTCAGATGCATGGACACTCCAGCCAGGACTGCTGGCACGACCAGCTGTGTGAGTCCGGGCAAGTGACATGACCTCTCTGTGCTTCAGTGTCCTCATCTGGAAAAGGTGTATGGTGGGGTTCCCTGGTGTATAAAGCTCTTAGAGCACAACCCTTGCCAAATGCTGTGTGAGGGCTTTCTTTTTTTTAAGTTTATTTATTTTGAGAGAGACAGAGAAAGTGCGAGCAGGGGAAGGGCAGAGAAATAGGGAGAATCTTAAGCAGGCTCCACGACGTCAGCACAGTGGCCATGTGGGGCTGGAACTCACGAGACCGTGAGATCATGACCTGAGCCAAAATCAAGAGTCAGACACTCAACTGACTGAGCCACCCAGGTGCCCCAGGGAGGACTTTCTATTAATATGGGCTAAGATGCAGCTGAAAGAAGATTGTCTGACTTCCAATCACACAATCCTTCGACTCAACCCCACTGCCAGATGTGTACAAATAACTCTGAACCAAGTGCCTCAGACGGGCTGCAAGAGAGGGTCCAATGGGATACTACAAGGCCGCCCCCTGGGGGCGGGGACAACAGGAGTGCTGGAATCTGACAACTTTGGGTTCCAATTCTGCCTCTGTCACTCATGTTTGTCTAACCATTCTGCCCGACCCCTCTGCCCCTCAGCCTCTGTGCCCATAAGCTGGGACTAACTTCTACACACTCACGGGAAAGTTTCCATCAGCAAGAAACATGCATCAGATAAAGCTCAAGAACTGTGTTGTTGACCCCACACCAAGATGCCCCAGGTGTCATGGGGATGATCACATAGGAGCACAACCATGTGACGCAGGCCCGTGTTAGGCATCGCCCACCGAGAAGGCAAAGCTGAATGTCTCAGCTGTAAAAGACTCAAAGAGGAAAGAACCGAGACAGTTCCCTGGAGAAGAAGGGGTTCTAGGTGCATTGAAAGGAAACAGGACTTTGAGTCACCAGAGATAAGGGGCAGGGTCCTTCCCAGCAGAGGGGCGGCTTGGGCAATGGCCATTTCTGCAGAGGATCTTCAAGTGGTCATATTACGGAGTACCCTGCACATGTCTGGGATAGAGCAGGTGGTAGGAGAAAACAGGGAGGGAGGGAAGGAGGGAGTATGGGAAATGTTTGCGTCCAGCCCTTTTCCCAAAGCCCCATCTGTGGCCAGCACGATGCTGACACGGCCCCCCCACCGCCTGACCCCACACAGAAGGCCCCTTGTTCTGCGGCCCGCTCTGCGTGATCTCTGGGGAACGTGATTACAAACCTCGACACTCCCATCTCACCCTTTCAAAGGGCACTGTTCCCACTCAGGCGTCTGCTTCCCTCCCCTTTGGGACATAATGTGCCCTGCTTGCCATGGGGAGATTTAGTGTCCCCCCCCCCCCGCCACCACCCTGGAAAAAAAAAATGTAGCTTGAGATTTTAATTCCTATTCATGTCATTTTACAATAGCTGCATTCATTCCCACTGGCTGTATGATTTTTTTCTTTTTAATTTATGGAGTACATTTGTAATATATGAATTAGGGAAGGAAATGTTCTTAGAAAGGTCCCAGGGAGGGATCTGTTTCATGTCTGAGGACCGAAATGTAAGCATCAAGGAAAGAAGAGCCATGTGGGGGCAAAGAGAGATGTGTTCTAGCCCAAACAGGCGCCCAAAGTGCTGTGTGGCTTTGGGCAAAGCGCTTAACCTCTCTGGGCTATAAAGAGGGCTTCCCACTCTCATTAAACAGTGTCTTTGTCGACCGTGGTGGCAGCCCTGTGGGTTAGGCAGTCATTGTCATAATTAATATGGAGAAGCATCCTTTATGGGAACTGACCCCAGACCCCATCCGCCTTATAGGCTCCTGCTGGGAAGAGAGTGAGGCTGAGCACCCCCACCCTACCCCCACCCCATTGTCCAACTTCAGCTGCCAGGGCCCCTCATGGCAGCAGCATAAGTGAAGAAATCCAGTAAGCCTGGGGAGGCCAACGTTTCGGCCTCATAAAGCCTTTTTCCTCAACAGCTGGCCACAGCTGTCCAGAGCTAAGTCTTACAGTAAATTGGCCCACAGCCCTGCAAACTGAGGAGCTGGGGCATGCGGACCCGGGTGGGGATGGGGAACAAAGGCGTCCCTCAGAGAATGGAAGGAAGCGGCCGATCCTGCTGCCCACTGGCTCTAAGGCCTTTCCTCTCAAGCCTCAGTTTCCCCAACTATAAAGCACAGAGAGCCCGTCCCCCACCATTGCACAGTGATGGTAAGGATGAGACTGTGGACATCAGAACTCCCAGGTCCAGGTCTGGCCAGGAGTGCGTTCTCAGTGGGCTCCCCTTGAATGTCCAGCCCAGGCTGCCCTCCCGCCTCCCACTGCTGTATAACTCATCCCTGCCCTCCCCAGCCAGACCCCCAGGGACACGCGCACCTGTCTCCCCTCCATTTCTGTCCAGGAGCCACACCTGTGGCAGCTCCTTCAAGGGCCACCGAGAGGGCCCTTCAGAAAGGTGAGTGAGTGCTTTTCCTGGTTTGCAGCCTGTGGGTTTGAGTCTGAGGTCACTTACCTAAACTCCCCCCACAGGTCACAGCAGAGGAGCAAGAACTGCGTGGCTGGTCTAAATGTGCCCAAAGGCCGAGTGTTGGGGTGCAGAAGGAACTGACTTAGTCCTTCCTGACAATGGTAGAAAACCACCCGTTGGTGCTGATCTGGTGTCCTCTGATTTAAACAGGCACCTGGGGGGAAGTACCTAGTCTAATCAGGGTTTTCCCAGTTCCTTTTCTCCAGGAAAGCCCTGAGAGGCTAAGAGGGAGAGGTCATTCTGGCATCAGGGGAGCCCAGACCCCACATCAACCGTCCTTGGTGCCAATTGGCCTTGGCCAGCTTCTGCCATTCTCATAGCCCGTTTCTGAGGCCCGTGCCTGCCTTGCTCTCTCATTCTCCTTCACAAGGTCCTCCTGGCCTGGGTCTGGGCTCTCTGGGTCCTGCAGCCCTCCATCAACAGCCCCCCACACCTCAGGGGGTTTGGGTCCCCCCTGAAGCTTCCCAGACAGGTGCCACGCAGGGGTGCACGGGACTGAGGCCAAGGGATCCCTCTGGAAGCCACTCCGTGCTCTGGAGCCACGGACCTCCTCCTGTGTAGATCATATGTACAGATGCAAGGCACAGTTATCTTGGCTGGCCCCTCACAGGCATCTAGGGTCGTGCTCACACTCCCACCCCCTGTCCACCTCTCCCCAAAGAGGCAGAGCATCCTCCGGGTGCTAAAATTCAGGCTTTGTAACACCACGGAAGAAGGAAGACATGGCATCGAGTATGGTGGCCCTACTGTAAAGGAGACATCCTCTGTCATCCGGAAGAGGTAATGCCGCCCTGCAAGGTGGAACCATTCGTCGTGCTCACCCAGTCAACACGTGCGACAACCAGGCATCTCCTTGAACCCTGTTACCTCCTGCCTATGTCGTGGACCGTCACACATCCATCCTGGTGTCCCTGACGCAGCACAACCCTTCTCTGTGTCCCTGAGGGTCCCCCCTCCTCCACGGACACGGGCACTCAACAAACCCCCTATTACATCAGAGTTAGCAGAAAGTGACCCAGACGGAACCGCACACACCCCACGGGCAGAAAATGAGATGTAAAATCAGATCGGTCCCTCTGACAGTTAAAGTAAAATTTTATGTGCGCAATATACTCTCGCTCTGATTACCATGCAGTATAATTTTATTCTGGCTTTTCTGGGCCTGCTGAACCCCCTGCTCTTTTAAGTGTTCAAATGCTCTGCTTGCCAAGATAAATGATTATAATTGACAGGGCATTGTCAATCTATAGCGAAGCCGATTTCATTAAGCGTGCCAAGGGCCAGCTCTGGGGGCAGGTAGCTGAGCAGAGAGGGGTTTTGATCTCACCCTCTCCCTGAAGTACAGTCCACACTGGTACCAAAGGCTGGAGGGCAAGAGAACAAAGGAAACGTTATGTCTCTGAATTCAAATCTTTCCCTTTGAAATGAGGCGTCCAGAATGGCCAATAAAACTGTGGAAATGGATTTTTGGCTGCATTTGATGTTAAGCCTTTAGTGTCAAGCGCCAGGTCTATCAGTTGCCTTTTCATTCCCCCCTTCCATTCTCTCCGCCTTTGGCTCCTCTTGTATCCACCCCCCGCCCCCATCCCTAGTCTCTGGGCAGCCTTGTGGGGACTTGGTCCTTTCATAAATAATGTCTTAGAGTTGGTGGATGGGCCGTTGAGTCTCATTTCTGCTTTGACACAAGAAGAGTGAATTAAGTCTTAATAGAAACTTGCTCTTGTGTCTGTAATAGAATTTGTCTCGTATAGATTGATTAAGACCCAGACTTCTCCCGCTTCAGACTTAAATACTGGGTGTCAAGGCATCTCCGTGTACAGAGTTGCCTTCCTTTTCCACTGAGTCATCATAGCCCAAGTCCCTCCCATCCCTTTCCACCTGGAGAAGAGGTTTGGAGAGAAAATGTAGGGTTCAGAGCCTCCTCCCTAATCATCTGTGACCAGATATCCATGACAAGAGGATGAGCTTTCATCTCGAGCAGTGAGTCTAGCCCATCCTTGCTGTCATCAGGCTGAGGGGCATGATGTGAAACAGAGCTCTGAGTACCCAGACCATGGTCAGTTTGGGGGGGCCCCAGTGAAACTAGTGTGTAGCCCCACCCAGCCTGGCTATATCCTTGAGCCAGATCAAACTCATTGACCCCTTTTACATAGTGGTCTGTGGCTTCTGATAAGAGAGAGCACCAGTGAGGGAACAGCAAACAGGATATGGGACCAGTTTCCAGTCCAGATGCCATCCCAACAGGGTGATCTTGGGTTACTTAATTCACCCTGCTGCTCGGATGTCTGCCTGTAAAATAAGGGCAGTAATTCCTCCCCTGTCCTGAGTTCTAAATGAGACAACTCCAAGAGCATTGTTGAAACTCCAAACCATGGAGTTCAGGTGAGAGCTAGGATCATTGCAAGAATATCATATGCATTAGAGTCATCCGATCTTCATAATAAGTTAACGGGGAAAGGATTGTTTCCTTCTGTTCTTGGAGCAAGGAAACTGAGGCAGCAAAGCCCCTTGTAGCCATTGAGCGAGCCAAGGGCAGAGCTCCGTTCCCAGCATTAGAGCTAGCTGGGCATCCTAGAAACCACCAGTGGCTCTAGATAATAATATATAAAACATCTTCTTAAATGCTTTAAACAGCTGGAAAGACAGCGGGAAGTTAGGTGGAAATCTAAGTAGAAGTGAGAAGAGGAAGAAGAAGGTCTGTGAAGTCACATTTGCCCGGAGGGCATCTGGTATACCTGCAGAACTTGATCATGCATTTTCAGACCCTCGAAGGGGACAGAGGACAGACAGAAAAACCTATTCAAGGTGGGGAGTGCAAGAGAAGACCTTCCTTATGAAAAATCAGAGTCTCAAAGTGGCTTAGGGCAAAGTAGATGGAAACAGAGAGAGAGAGAGAGAGAGAGAGAGAGAGAGAGAGAGAGATGAAAGCTCTGGTGCTGAGCAAAGTCCTTACTTAGATTGTCAGCCCGGGACCTATAATACAGCCCAGCCTCCCTCACTAGCCTTATCTGCCTTCACTGTCTGATTCATCATCACTCCCTCAACTACCCTGACACACTTCCCCAGCTCAGCAGCCCATTTCCCACCTCTCCTCCTGCTGCACCTCCCACTAGCTGAACACTCATTGGCTAGAGTTTCCATCGAATACTCCTCTCCGCACACATCCCTCCGGCCACACACCTCAGCTTCGCTGCACATCAGCCCCTCCCCATATCCATTACATCCCTTCTAATCAGACCCCTGAAAGAAACTCAACTCTATCTGCTAAGGTGTTAGAATATCTATCAGTAAACCAACCAGTCAATCAATCATAGGGACATCTGCTAGAAATACCTTGTTCTACATTTTCGTGGACTCTAACTGTGTCTGGGAGATAGGACTGGTCATAGGTGCCAGTGGGGAGGGGACCTCACTGGGAGATGCTGGCTCCTGGTCCTATCTTCTGTATTTGCTGGCCCTGGCATGGTGATGGTCCTTTTCTCAGACCCTCTGGTGACTCTTCTTTCATAGAGAGCAGAGTCTCAGATGCTAGGAAGGGACGGATGGCCTGGCCCATTCACTGCCTGCTGCGTTGACCTCAGCCAGGCCCAGAGTGCAGAGGCAAGGCCCTGTGGGGTGCCAGTACCCCAACTCCCAGCCAGCACACCCATGCACATCACACCGGTCAGTGTTTCTTTGCGCACAGTAGCTTCTGCGCTATAGTGGCAACCTTTACTCTGTCCATTCACAGATGAGGACGAAGGCTGTCAGGGAAGTCACCCAGCCCAGGCAGATGAGAGGACAGTGGCAGATGTGACAAGGCATGCCTGGACTTCACTACCCATGTCCCCCAGAGAAGGACATGTCACAATAAGCTGGCCCTTAAACCGACTTTTGTCAGTGGAGGTCTGCTCCCCACACTCAGCCCACTCAGTGTCTACACCACATGGACCACAGCTTCAGGAAGGTGAGTTAGGTTTACACGGCAAGAACTGACCATTCCCTCCCTGTCGCTGGATGGATGGGGCACCCAGTGAGAACCGGAAAGGGATGGAGGCGAGGAGGAGAGAAGTGCTTTATGCATCAGCCTGGGCTAAAAGTTGTTCCAGGGATTTTTAAAGCATCATTTAGGATTGGTTGGGTCTGTAATTTCAGTCTTCAAACTGAAGATTTTTGTTTTAACATGTAAGGGTTTGGGGCCCCTGGGTGCCTCAGTGGGTTGAGCGCCCAACTTTGGCTCAGGTTGTGATCTCACGGTTCCTGGGTTCAAGTCCTACATTGGACTTGATGCTGACACCTCAGAGCCTGCTTCCTGGATTCTGTGTCTCCCTCCCTCTCTTTTGCCCAACTCCCACACACAGAAAAAAAGTGGCCAATATTTACTCCCATTAAAACCAAGTAGGGGGATAATTTTTCTTTCAAAAAAAAAAAAATGAAAGGGGAAAACTAAGAATGTTGATATAAGCCAACCAAATACCACTGCACGTACTTGAAGGAATAAAAAATATACAGATATGTGATTGAAATATGCAAACACAACTAATAAAGCACTAAAAGATTGTATGTGTGTGTGTGTGTGTGTTTATATAAAATGAGGTGGGGGGAAAGTATGTGGATGATGGTCCAGATAAACAGATTCTTTGTCTCTTACACGAGGTGGGGTCAGTACATCACCTCTAAATTCGATCAATCAAAAATAGGAGTATTAACACATTTAACATATGTAGACATATGGGCTTTATCACCAAGACAAACAAAAACAATCAAAAAGAGTTAACAGAGAGGCACCTGGGTGACTTCGTCAGTTAAGCATCTGACTCTTGATTTCAGCTCAGGTCATGATCCCAGGGTCATGGGATCAAGCCCCATGTCAGGCTCTGCACTGACAGTGCAGAGCCTGCTTGGGATTCTCTCTCTCTCTCCCTCTCTCTCTCTCTCTCAACAAATAAGTAAACTTAAAAAATATAGAGTTAACAGAATTAAAAGTGTTGATTCAGGAATAAAGGACTAACATGAAGGGGTGATGTGACAAAAGACTATTACTTTTTATTAGAAACTTGTCTCTGGATTGGGCTTTGCTAATCATACAGAGGGATTTAGCAGGTACTTGTAGATATCCTTTTTAAGTAAGTTTGACTTCATGCTGCAGTCACAGGTGGCTTGAGACGGGGATGTGCCAACTGTGTTTATGATTCTTGAGATGTTATCAGCTGGATGCTGCCGACGGGCTTGTCACTTTTGTGTAGAAATGATTTTACACTAAAATCTATATTTCTCTGTTTCGCTCTATTCACAGATCACATCCAGGAAGCAAGCTTTACAGAGAAAAATAAGTAAACTGCTGTTTGAAAACACATTTTAAGGTATGGATACCCCCATCAAAATCCCACCACTAAGGACTCGTTCACCCATCATCTATCGGGCACCTACGAAGGACAATGATATTTGCAATATTGCAGGGGCTGACAGACTCCATTCCTGTGACACACGGGTTTCCTTCCCCAAAGGGAGAGACGCAGAGTCTAAGCACACTTCTGCACACCCTCACCACCCACACCTTGGTTTTCATCCACCGTCGACAGAAAGGACTGAAGCCAGGGTGGCTGGAATTTTCAACGCAGCTCTTTCATTTTTGCTAGCTGTAAGACCTGGGAAAGTCACCTCTCCGATCTGGACTTCTGTTCTTTCCAATTACATTTGAACGATGGAGTTTGGAACACTGGGTTCTGAAGCATCAGACCTTGGTACGTTGAGCTAACTGGTCAACCCAGCATAGGGGAGGGGAGGGCTGTCTAACTCTGGAGGCAGAAGAGGCAAATGGAGTTCTTACAGAGGACTTTCAGGGTCTCAGAGTACAATCTGCAGAAGGCACCTGAGGAGTCAGGTGAAGCAATCCCGTGTGGTGGAAAGAGCACGGGCCTGGGGGGCTAGAGACCCAGGGTTTCATTCCAGCTCTGCCCAAACTTCGCCAAACTTGAACAAGTTGATCCTGAACAAGTCATTACAGCCCCATGGCCCTCAGTGTCCTCACCTGGAAGATGAGAAGTTTCAACTAGACAATGCCCAAAGTCCTTCCAGCTCTAACATGCTCTCGTTCCGTGATTGCGTGACCACCAAATTAAATTAAAACTGGAGCTTTTGCATCACTCCGTGTGTTGGCGAAGACAGGTTAACACGCCCATGTGTACATGAAAAAGCCTCCGACACTGGGTCGCTCAGCCTCTTGTTGTTGTTGGTTTTTTTTTTTTTATACTTTCCTGAGCTTATCTGCCTGTGATCAAGGGCTCCTTCTCCAATGCAGGTGCTTATCTGCCTGCTGAGGCCAAGGGCGCACCTTAGTAACCCAGAGCTTGTGAGGCAACCCAGGCGTTTCTGCCGCTGCTAAGCCACCACCTCTGGCTACAAGGCGTTGCCTGATAAACAGACTTGCTGTGTACATGTCTGCCTGGGAAGAGGTGACACTGCCTGCCAGCCCACTCCTGCCAACATCTGCACAGTCATTTGCAGGGGGTCCGAGGACCAGGAGACATTGGGGCGTCCAGGATGCCAGATTTGGGGATAGAATGGGTGAGAGATACAGCTTCTGTGGAGCGGGGAGCTTCCCAGGCACCTGGACCCAAGGGCAGGACGCAGACCTGCTGGCTGAGGGAGAAGGGGGCCTCTTGCAAAACTGAGGCTGGGCTGAGTATCAACTGTATCAGGGAGAAATGGCCTACAGATATGAGTGTTTCTAAATCCCAGGACAGCTCATTCTTTTAAGGAAAATCTCCTGGGAGCTGATACTCACTGGGCACTGAGGAAACAGGTGAATACCTACATCTGGGTCTTTCCCATCAGAGAGTCCGCTGCCTGGTCATGAGGAGAAAGGGGCACATAAAGCAAATAATCCTGATACGTTTTATTCTTTCCCTTATCTGGCAAATACAAAATGAACACCTACCATGCGCAAGTGCCATTCTCCATACTAGGAGAATTCAACCGAACAAGAAAGATGTCTGACCTCTCAAGGTCACTTCACTGACCTTCTTCTGCCTTCCTCCAAAGGTAACGGTCATGACTGGCAGTGTGCTTGTTACGGACAGTTCCACATTTGTTAGCTCCAATCACAGTGATGGTCAGGAGTGATGACAACTCTCCCTATTTCTCATATGAGGAAACTGATGTCAGAAGAGCCTGAAACCATTCCAACGGTAGAAGACACTGGCCCCGGGTCTGCTAGTCTCCACAGCCTGGCTTCCTTTTACCAATGTTGTTCTGCCACAGCTCAGTCTCCCCAGATCCAGAAATGTCATTTTCCCGGCCCTTGTTCTCAGCCTGCTCTTCCTCCTCTATCCCCTGTCCAGGGAACAGAACCTTGTTTGGTCAGTATAGTGGGGGTGGGGGGCTTGTGCTGCAGTGACAAACAACTCTAAACATGCATGGCTTAAAGCAACACAGATTTGGGGCGCCTGGCTGGCTCAGTCGGTTAAGCGTCTGACTTCTGCTCATGTCATAATCACATGATTCGTGGGTTTGAGTCCCATGTTGGGCTCTGTGCTGACAGCTCAGAGCCTGGTCCCTGCTTTGTATTCTGTGTCTCCCTCTCTCTCTCTCTGCCCCTCCCCTACTCGTGCTCTGTCTTTCTCTGTCTCTCAAAAATAAATAAATCTTAAAAAAAATTTTTTTTAAAGCAACACAGATTTACTTCCCACTGACACTCCAGCCACATGAATCCACTCACCACTGTCACTTGGGTTCCAGGTTGATGGAATTTGCATCTCCAAGCATTTCCCCAGCCACCAGGCAGGAGCTGTGGGGGGTGGGGGTGGGTGGTACCACCACCTGTGAAGAGCTCTAGCCCAGAAGTGACATATGTCAGCTCCAGCCCCCGCACATTGGCCAGAACTAGCCACGTGGACATACCAAACCTCGGGAGAGGAGACTGGACACTGGTAAGCAGTAGAGACGTCCCCCAACATCAGCCTTCACCCAAATTTCCAAGGGGGATACGCTAGTCTTCTGGGATTGCTGGTTGCTTTTCTTCCCTTCGTTGGGAAGTAGGAGAAACAGACCTGACTCTGGAATTCCCTCAGACTTGCAGAACTTGGGGGGCTCGTTGCTTAACTTCTGTGAGTCTCTGAGGTCTTATCTATAAAATGGTGTCAATAATGCCACTCTTGTGAAGTTATGGTGACAATTTACAAGCTGATGCACGTAGCCCATGCTTGATAACTATTAGGTCCCCTCCTCCCCTTCCTTCCCACTTTTACCACCAGCCTCCTTATAGGTCTTCCATTCTCTGCTCCCAGCCCCGCACCTGGCATCTCTCGTTGGTACTCCTGCCACATTCTCCCGTCCCTCAACTTTGAACTGCATTCTGCCCTCCACCCTGTGGCTGCCCGCAGATCTCCCTCAGCCACAAATCTTGCTGCATTGATTCCCTGCTCTTAACTCTCTTATGGTCCACTTGCAGCATTCATGATAGAGTCATACCACAATCTATCCTTCCAGGCTCCCAATTTTCTCACATCTTTCCCATCCTCCATACACGGAACCATTCCCATCCCTGCTTCTTCCCTGATTTTTTATACCTGCACATCTGCTGGGAGTGACCTTTTCCCCACCTCATCTGGAAAACCCCTATTCATCCTTCAAAACAGCTAATGTGTCACCTTTCATGGGAAGGCTGTCAGAGCTGTCCCAGCAGAGTTCAGAATCTCTTATTGCTGCCTGACATTGCAATATCAGCAGTCCACTCCCTTGAGTCAAGCTAAAGTTTCTCTACTCTGTCCTCTTTCATAATGGGCAGAGTGGGAAGAGCCCACAAACAGCAGACCAAGCCCTGAGTTTGACCTCAGGGTTTTCCAGATCTTGCTCTGTAAGCTTAGAAAAGTCACCTCCTGCTTGCAGCTACCCCAGAGCGGAGCAGCAATGGAAGTAGCCCTCTGCGTGACCACCATCTGCCAGGGGCTGTTCCCCTGTTCCCACCTGTTCCCAAGGTGATGGATCTGGGAATGACTTCACCTTTCAGAAGGGAACCCTCCTCCTCCACCCCTTGGGGTGACTTCCCCCTTGCAGACCTAGCATATCCTGAGATGTTACAGCAAGTGCAAAATTCCCATGGCAAATCTTGCACGCACTCAATGGAGCCTCTAAGGTGAGAAGGGAGTGTCCATTCCATCTCAAACAAGCCCCATGATGGGAATGAGAGCTTTTCTCCTTAGACCCCCAAATGTGGGGGAAGCCAGAGCGATGGTAAGACTTCACATTTGTCCACACAATTCTTTGGCAAGTTGTCTTCACCGAGATAAGGAAACAGAGGCACGGATGGTGATGTGACTCACACAGGATCCTCCTTATCATCTCAGACCCTGGGCAGGAACAAGCCACAAGAGCCCTCCTGGTTTCCAGGTCTGTTACCGAGAAGCTCATTGAAAGGCAGGCCACGCAGCTTGATGATCATTCTAGTAGGACCCAGGAGTGTGCGTGTGGCTGAGAAGTGGCAGGATCGTGTAGAGGGATCTGCTCAGCCACCAAAGGAAATGAACCGGATCTATATCTGTCCACACAAACAGATCTCCAGAAATACATCACTGGGGCCAACAGAAGTGGATGCATAGATGGCTATGCACAGTATGATATATGATGCCACTTATGTAAATATGTAAATGTTTCATCACGAAAACAGTAATACATATTTTGGGGGAGATGTGCATAATTTTAAGTGGTTTGGAAAGAAGAGCATCAAATTCATAATGACGGCTACTTCTGTGGAAAAGGAAATGGACCAGGATAGGAATAGTGCTGGAGCGGGGAGGGGGGCACGCAGCTGTAGATTTATCTGTGTGGTCCTTGAGGTTTTTAAAGTGTCTAGTGTCCTCATACATCACTTGCAGAATAGTTTAACTATGCACATAGAAAAATAACGGAAGCAAATAGGAAAAAGAATAAGTAGGTAATTCTGGATGGTAGGAAAATGAGGTAATTATATTTTTTTCAAATTAAAAAAAATACTATGTAGAAGTCCCTGGCTTCAGATTCCACCTCTGTTGAGATCATAAGAAGCTGTGAAGCTCTTGGTGATCCCCTTTGCCCCTGCATGCCTCAGTTTCCTGCCTGGTGACAGCAGGCATCAGGTCAGACAAGCAGTCGGGCCGCTCCTGGTTCTCAGTGCTATGGGCTCGCGCAAGGGCAGGCCAGATGCCTCCTTAACTAGGTGATGTTTCCCAGCGGGACTGAAAATAAACCAGATATTTCATGCAAAAAAGGTATGGACTGTGCACAGATGAGGCAAGAAAGGAAGAAGAGAGATAAGAAGCAACAATCAACTTAAGATCCACGTTGAGGGGCACCTGGGTGGCTCCGTCGGTTAAGCATCCAACTTCGGCTCAGGTCATGATCTCTTGGTCCATGAGTTCAAGCCCCACGTTGGGCTCTGTGCTGACTACTCAGACCTGGAGCCTGCTTTGGATTCTGTGTCTCCCTCTCTCTGCCCCTCCCCTCTTGCACTCTGTCTCTCTCTCTCTCCAAAATAAATAAACATTTTTTAAAAAAAGATCCATGTTAAGAAGCAGCCGTAGAATCTTGCCAAGAGAGGATTCAACTCGACCCCTCTTCTACCTATAAGTGTGTGCGTGCACGTGCGCACACACACACACACACACACACATCCCATACGGCAGGGCTGGAGAAATGATAACTCAGATCTCAAGCCTGTCTCTGCTGAATGGCCTCCAACAAGTTCCGCAATGTCTCAATCCAGAAACCGGTTCAGCCTATGGGCAAGTATCTTCTAGGCTCACCCGACCCCTTGCAGTTCCTCCTTCCCAGGGTGAGCAGAACAGAGCAGGTCACGCTTCTCCATCTGGCAGAGTCAAGACAATGTAAGCCACCCCTAGGTGCCTGTCCCCACGCCACCGCACGATCCGCATCCCACCTGTCTCACCACGGGAAACACTCTAAGACAATCACAGTCTGACTTGATCCCAGGGGCCACCAACCAGGGAGGAAGGAAAGGATGTGTGGACCCCCAGTCCCCAGACTAATGAAAATCAGCTCCCTGCCCTGCATGGCCAGCATGCGGCTGAGCACACCACGTGCTTTTTCTCACTGGTCCTCCCAGCTCCAGATGTCCCATGCAGAAAACCAGGCCAGGGAGTGCGTTGTCCCATCCTGCACCCTGCCAGACCAGGCCAGGAACCCGGCCCCAGCTCAAAGCTTTTGGCCCCGGATGAAGTGGCCACATTCACACCGTTGCCATTCAGTATATTCTCAGCATTCTGAGACCATAAAGCAGTGACCATCGAACGATGAAGATGTTTGTAGGAAGAAGAAAGGGTGCTCTGGGGTCGTTGAGCCAGAGTTTGCAACCTCCTTCCTTCTGCATCTGCAGAATGACGCGTGGATGCCCACCTCGCGGTGCTCCGGAGAGAAGCAAGGGGGACAGCAAGTGTGAGAGCGCCGCAGAGCGAGAAGGTGCTCAGCTAACTCCTCCCCCTTCAGGACAGCCCCTAGCACAGTCACAGCTGCCCCTGACCCGTCCTCTCCCGGCGGCTAAGACAGACCAGTGGGTTCCAACAAGAAGCAAGCCTAACGTTCCGCCGCCAGCCGCCTCGGGTCTAGTCCTGCCTGCAGAGTTGCAGGATGTGGTCAGCTAGAAGAGCAAGACATGTATAAAAGAGCTTCCCAGAGGCCTTTGCAGCAAAGCCACAAGTTGGGGAGATAATTTGTTGCCTTTGCCCTCTTTTCAGATGCAGACTCTTACGGCTACCGAAAGAAAGAAAAAAGTCGTTTTCTTCCAAAATACTCTTCCTTCTCATGAAAGGGCAAGCATGGAAATTATTAGGCTTGAGAGGCAATCTGCTCTGCCAGCTTGGAAATCTCACCAGGACATTGGACCGTCTACATGTAGAAAAGAATGTGAACCTGTTCATGAGAGCGCGAGGCCGTTCTTTGGTAAAGCGTAAATCCTCCGGGCAAGGGGCAAAACCAGAACAGCTTACCATGGCTGCTCGGACATCAAACCCACCTTGCAAAATAGCACTTTGATGGGCTTCATGTGAATGAATCCGAAACATTTTTTAAAGGTCCCTCAAAGCACAGGAGGCTTGGAAATTAAGCAGAAGGGTGTCGTTTAAAAAAAACACACTTGGGGCTTTACCAAACCCAAATGTTGGGGGGAAAAATTTCACTATGGTCTGGCTGCCCAGCCAGTAACTCCGCAGCTCAGAGGGGCCTCCGGGTCCCCAGAGGGGACTCCAACACAACCCAATGACAAAGCCTTCTGGTGTGGCCCGCCCATCGGCTTAGATGACGCTACAAGGGGGCATGGCACAGACACCACCTCTCACTCCCTCCTGCATGTCTAGCAGCATGACCTTGAGGAGCGAGCGATTCTTGGGAGGCAGGAGGGCAGGCTTGGTGCATGTGGACAGACTTCCCCATGTGCTCTCCATTAGCAAGTGAACGCCTTCTCTCCTTCCCAGTCCGTCCTGCAAGACCAGCACTCATTTTGTAGCTGGCTGACCAGGCAGGAAAGCCAGCCTGGATCCCAGGGCTCTTGAAAAGTAGCAGAAGTGGGTGATGGGAACGGGCCCAGGGAAGGAGGGGACAGGAGGTGGGCACAGGATCGGGGAGCCAGGGCAGTGAGCAGGAGCCCTGGCAGGGAGCAGAGACCTTGTATTTAGAGACTAATCCAGGAGGGACGTGGAAGGGTTGAGACACCCAACCTTACTCCCCTGCACCATCCACTGTGAGCGCCTGAGGGCTGCGTGTAGGTTTACGGAGCAGTGCGTGCTCCTGGGAACCACATGTCTGGAAGGTGGCAGAGGAATGGAGGAAAGCAAGACGGGGCAGCGGGGACCTTGAACTCTGATTCGGTGGCACGCGGAGGAGCAGCCGATGCCACAGGAAGCCCCAGATCTGGTGACCCTCAGGGATGTCACCAGCAGGCTAAGAAGCTGGGCTTCCATGCCTGACATGAACCAAACATCCCCCTGATGAGGGTGAGTAACCTTGAGCAAGGAAGCTTCTTCTGGCCGAGGGCAATATCCAGAGATGACGTAGCCAATGCTCCAGGCACCCGAGTGAGCAGCTGAGTGCTCCTGCCTTGAAGCAGGACTGGGACACCTCATCTCCACTTGACCTCTTGAGCTGCCTGCACCATTAGCTTCAGATACTAAGCTCACGCTCCCCGGGAACAGCTGTTCCAGGGTCCTGACTGCTCTCTTTCCTGGAAAAACTTGTATGAGGAAGGTTGATAGGACAAACCATAGCCACAGCAGCTGCTCTGGCCTCCTGGCCATGTGTGGTGCTCACCAGCCCCTCCTCTACGACCCACTCTGTTCGCCCCTCACTGTGGGCCAGCTCTCTGCCAGTCCAGGAGGCTGGCCTGCAGTGAAACAGCCCATCTCACCGAGAGTAAAATGTAACTTAAGGAAGCAAGGGAAGTAGGGCTGGGCAGAGCGAGATACTGAACTATGATGAGTCTGCCTTCATCCTAATTAGGAATCTGACCCTGGCAGAGCTGATCTGCAGGCTTTGAGAATTCAACGTCTTCTGGAATACTCCGCTGATCTTATAATTAAGACTTGGGCCTGATCCTCGATTTTCTGCCTTCCAGGAAGATGAGTCTCTTTATATGCTACCCTCTGGCTCTCACACTTAGCCTTTAATTGGTGCTTAATCACCCTTAGCCTCGCGTGCGTTGTCTCTGTAATGCATGTGTTGCCCCCAGCAACAAGCATCCAGTCCCGTAATACTCCTAATGACTACCCCCTCCCCCTCCACCTGAGAAATTGCACCTGCCAGGGTGACCCTTCCTCCAATATCCCATCCCAGGTCACCAGCAGCAAAAGGTTTAACAGTAGCATCGTTGCAGCATGCCAGCACCTACCCTTATGACACCTCCTACCAGTGATGGGCTTTTTATTGCCAGTCGGTCAGCAGGTGATCTGGCTCCAAAATCATATTCTAGAGCCTGTGTCCTAGGACCTCTCCATCGATGCTGGTCACGTGATGGACTCCCAGGTAATGGACTCTGGAATGACATGTACATGCAGGAGGTGTATTGAGGTGACCTCTCAGAATCCACACCCGGAAGGAAGCAAGTGGAGAAGGACTGAGAGGAGGGACAAGCTGAAGTCTGATGCAGTCACAGGAAAGGCTTCAGCCGGTCCCATGGGGAGCTCCGAACCTGGGATGACCCATCAGATGGCCTGAAAAGAGAGCAGGGTGCCAGGCCTTCATATCCCCAGGTGGTACAGTCACTACATATGGGATACCCCCCCGGGGGGAGGGGCAGCTTCCGTCAGCCAAGAGATTCCCAGAAAGGGACACAGCTCTGAGCCAGCCCTGGCCAATAGCCCCAGTAGCCAGGAAATGAGCTCTTTGCTCCTAAAAGGGTTTACATGTCATTAATCACAGTGTCTGCTATGACGTCTAACTTCCCCAGGAGATAAGGCAAAATTCGTCATGTAGCCACAAAAGTAAGTACAGAATTACAAACCCTGTGAGGTGCTAAGAAGGCACT
Organism: Cryptoprocta ferox; assembly: GCA_028646485.1. NCBI lineage: Eukaryota > Metazoa > Chordata > Mammalia > Carnivora > Eupleridae > Cryptoprocta > Cryptoprocta ferox. The sequence continues at coordinate 5,233,424 of CM053560.1, read as the reverse complement.
GGGAGGTACAGAAGTGTATGCAGAGCCAGAAACATCCAGGAGGAGTGTCTCTGACTTCATCTGGAGGGTCAGGAAGGCTTCCCAGGAACAGAATTTGAGCCGGGCGATCCCTGAGGAACAAGCACGCAAGCCATCAGTGAATACAGGAGGGGACAAAGGCACCCAACAGAGGAGCAGGCTGTGAGCCAAAGTCAAGGTGCAGGAGGGTGCAAGGTGTTCTAGAAGAATAATAAGGCCCAGGTAGCTGGGCGGGGAGCAAAGGAGACCCTGGCCTGAGATGAGGCTGGACAGAAAAAGAGGGAGAGAGAACCAGCTCATGCGGCCCCTTGGACCTTGAGATGGGGAGATTATCCTGGTTGACCTGGGTGGCCCAATGCAGGAGTCAGATTCTGGAAGTGATTCTAAGCTGCTGTCTGTGCTGCTGGCTCTGAAGATGGGGAAAGACACTACAAACCGAAGACCTGGTGGCTTCTAGAAAACAGAAAAGTCGAAAAGGTGGATTCTCCCCCCCGAGACTCCCAAAGGGACAACACCTCACTGACACCTGTTTTAGCCCAACAGGACCCACTTCTGCAGACCCCTGGCTGCTGAGGAGAGATGACGGGTGGGCGGACACTAGAACTCAGGTGGCAGAGATGGACAGGGAGGGACATGACAGGGCTCTCGGCTTCTGGTGAGAGGTGTTCATGCAAAGGAGGAAGAGAAGACTGGAGAGCTGGCCCAGAGGGCAGCTCTGCACCTGTGACAGCCCCTCCGAAGGGCCCCCCACTGCGTCCTTCCCTGCATCTCCTCTGGGTCCTCTGAGGGCTTCAGGTGCCGTCCACCTGTGTGGCTCATTCAACCCTCCCGGAGTTTTCTCTTTGCTGAGCTACGTGCACGCAGGAGCGAAGGAAGAAAAGTACAAGTCCTAAGACAAAACTTTCCCCGCAGGTCGTAAGAGTGCCCGTGCTGAAAAGTCACGGCCCTTCGTATGTCAGCAACCTCGTGCCGCGAGCCCTGGCTGCCCCCACCTTGAGGGACAGAGGGAGGGAAGGAAGGCAGGAGCGCAGACTGGCTTCGCCTTGCAAAGCTCCCAGCAATGGAAAGGCTGAGAGGCAAGGAGGCTAAGTGGAGGCCAGCGACCTCAACCCTCTGCCCAGTGTCCCCTGGTGCAGCGTCCCTGCTTGTGCACCTGCTCTCTGCTCAGGAGGGGCCTCCCTCCGACGAGGGTTGGGAGAGTCGCTCAGCTGGTGCCAGAGCCCTTCGTTAGCCCATGCCCACGTCAGTTTCCCCGGTGATGTGTCCCCCTCCTCGCCCCCAAGCGCTCCTGCCTCGGGCAGCACCAGAGCGCCGCAGGCAGCACCGAATCACAGACTTCTCCAGGTGACGCTGGGTGTGTGACCAGATGTCACCCTTTCCCCCACCCCACTAATCGCCTTCCTGGAACTGTCCTCCGATTTGCTTTTCCTCCTGGTGCCCCCATGCCCCACTCTGAAGTGAGCACGATGCCCGAGGTGTAGGAAACGAGGCAGGAAAGAGCAGGCTTCCTTCTCCCTTGATCTACACTCTGAGCCCCTTGTAATGGAGCCTCAGATCCCATTAGCTTTGTATGAACTGTCATATCATCCTGTTGACCTATATCAAGTATGATCCCCCAGGCACCTGCTTCACGATTCTACAAAGCTGCTTTGCCCCATCCTGACTTTGCACTCTGGTTGTCTGAACCCATGTGTAGGGCACGGCGTTTATCCAGCCTCTGCCGCACACAGGGTTTTGTGGTCATAGGTTGTTGCTCCACCTTCCCCGCTAGGTCCGCGCTTCTCCGGAGCAGCAGCCCTGTCTCGGGCAGGTCTGAAATGACAGACTTGCCATAAAGCAAGTGGCTTGGTTACAGCCACTGAGGAATGGGAGAGAAGAGAGAGAAGAGGGACAAGAGGGGACATCAGGAAGGGCTGCAAAGGTGGGAGGAGGTGGAGGGTTGTGGAAAGAGTAGAGGAGGGGATTCAGGGAAGGTGTCACACCTGGCCAGGCACAGGTATGGCTGAGGCATGATGGGAGGAAGTCAAGGTGACAGGGGACCTGCAGAAACAGGCTGAGGGCATCAGGTAGGCTCAGGACCATCAGGCAGAGGTGTCCCCTGGAGGATCTGGACAGCAGAGCTAGGTAGAGGAGAGGTACAGACACCACACGAAAGTGAGGGGTGATCTGGGCAGCACTTTGGCTCAAGGTGGTGCAGTCTGGTGTGTCTTGCTTCCTGGGAAGATACTGGGGCTTCTCTCTGATGCAGTGGACATTGGGTCTCTGGGCTGCAAAAACACAGGTTTAGCCCCAGGAGCCTGGGCTGGGTACCACCCTCTGTTGGGCCCCTGCAAGGAAAAGCTACAGAGAGCCCAGGAGCTGGGGAAACTGAGGCCAGGGTACGGCAAAGAGAGGAAGAAAAAGGACTGGAGAAGTAAATAAGATGGTCTGTGTAAATCCATCAACATGATGCCTGCACTTACCAAACAGTAAGTGGTGACAGTGGCGGTGGTGACAGTGGTGGTGACCATGGTGGTGGATAGAAGGAGGGAAATCCGGGAAAGGAAGCAGGAAGGAAATAACCTGGTGTCTATTGAGAGCCTGTCATGTGCTCTCAGACCAGCTAACTGCCTTCACCTTCTTTATTTCGATTAACCCTGCTCGGCAACTTTAGGAGATGGATAGACGTACCCTCGTTTTACAGATGGGGAAGCCAAGGCACAAAGGGTGAAGACATCGCCCAGCTAAACATGGGCAGCACAGGAGTCAAGGTCTATGTGATTCTAAAACTCCTGCCTCCCGGTGAGGGGGAGAGACACAGAGGGGGCGGCATGAAAAGCCCCAGGGAACTATGAGACTAGACACAGAAAACCCAAATATGGGCTCTGGTCTTGAGGAGCTCCCAAGGGTGCAAAAGAGGTGGTCGGGACAAGGATCCCATCAAATGCCGGCCATGCCACAGTAGAGGGTGCACAGCATCCTGGGAGCACGGAGGAGATGGGGAGGGAGGACCTCCTGGAGGAGGTAGCGTTTGAAACAAGCCCAATATAATGAGAATCCATTTTTCCAGACGATGGAGGCAGATTTGGTTTAAAGCAGGATTCAAAAATGGGCATCTCTCTGGCAATTTTTTTCTATCCCCCGCCCCGCCCCTAATTCACCCACCGTCCGCAGAAGAGTCTAAGTCAACAGTAGACCCCAGAGCTGCTCCAGAGGTACCCACCTTCCTCAGTCTTTGTTCCCCCTTCTATCCAAGAACCTTTCAGACTCCATCACCTCTGCCAGAGGACATTCAGTCTCTGGCCAGGAAAAGGGCCATCTTAGCCAAGCCAGCTGCTGGCAAAGGGCCTCCCCCGGAGGACAGAGGGGTTCCTGACTTGGCATGAGGGCATACATCGATCCACAAGGCACAAGGGGAAATAGACTAGCATCTCACCCAAATCAGTTATGTAATTTTTAAAAGGCAGCTCTCAAATAGGAAGGGCATTTATCTATTATGACCATTTTCCATTTTTAGTGGTAATTGAAGTTTTTCATCGGCGGCTCCTGCTAAAAGCACCAACACATTGTGATCTTCCCCGCCCGTTCGAATGCAATTAGAGAATTTAATCAAACTCCACAGCAAAAGCAGTGCCAGCCAGGCTATTTTTGAATTTTTCAATCTAGAATCATTTGAGGACTTTTTAATTGTCCGTTGGGTTTATTTATTGAACTCGGGCTTAAAAGAAAAATAAACAGCAAGGAGGCAAGAAGTGGCTGGAAATGCAAGACCAACCCAATCCTTGCGATTTAATAAAGTCAGTCCTTGTTAGCTCCCGCGGTTCTGCTAAATCCCGATGAATTCAAATTCCAACCGGGTCTCTAAACATCACATTATTTACATCTTTCATCTATTATGATATTTCAAATAAGATTGTTACAAAATTGCCCCAACTTTGGGCAATGGTAGATCATAAAATAGGAAACATTATTGCATTAAAGGAGAGGAACTGTATCTCATTTAAAACACATAAGCACATAATTTCATAGATGTATATCTGTAGCTGGATATATATCTATGAACAATGAAATTGCCCCAAAATTAAAAGCCTTCTGGCTATATATTTGTAAACACAATCAGATCGCAATCCAATAAAGGGGCCCTTTTGAATTAATGTGTATCACATGGTCTTCCTATCATTACATTTATAACTTGCCTCCTGAACAGCTCACCGCCTCCCCTTTGTCTCCATAAAAATGCAGGAGTTTGTGTGTGGACTCTTGTTTTCTTTGGCTAATGGTATACATAACCATTCCTGGTTTTAAGGCAAGAAAATTGGATCATAATTATGGAAAAGACCAAAAGAAAGAAAGTCACTCTTTTATACCTGCACCGAGGGAGAATCTCCATCTAATTTCTCATAACTTCTGGCATAAAACACTTTGCATTTTAAAAAGAAACTGTCACCTCACTCATTTTTATGATTCTGATAATGAGAATGGGACTTATATTGTTAACCAGGAAAGTGCAGTGATTTTATATGCACATTAAAAAGGAAAGACTATTCCTTTAATTTAGATCATTTAAAACAAAACTTTCCGAGTGACAACCTTTTAGCTGTAACTCATCCATCTATTGTAGTTCGGTTCTCGTGGGAAAGTCATTCCTGAGACACAGGGTTCAAAAGGAGTGAGTCTTCTCTTTCACAAACGAAGTCGCATCCGGAAGGGACCGTAATGTTGCATGAGTTTATTGAAAGCATCCCAGAGAGTTTGATGGAAGAAGTCTACACTGAGAGCCAAGGGATCTAGTTACCACCTCTGCTCGACCTCATGTGTTGTTTCCAAATGCATAAGGGCCACTCCACGTCAGGTGTCCAAAATCCGATTCAATAGAGCAAAAAGAGGGCTTAATTGTCTTGTGTGTCACCAAAACCTGTGGTGAATAGATTCAGGCATGGCTGGATCCAGGAGCTTCTGCAAAGCAATAGGAACCTAGTCTATCTCCAGCTCTCGGCTCTTTTTCCTCTGTGTTGGCTTCATTCTTGGGATGCCTCTGGTGGTCCTTAGCAGGTAGGGGCTTCCATCATCCTTGCTGCTGTTGTACTCAAAGAAGATAAGACCTCTCTTCACACCAGAAAAAGCCTCAGTGCTCACCCCCATGGACCATCTAGAGTCATAGTCCATCCCAGAAATAATCATCTAGGTGCTTAGAGCAATGGAATGTGCTGTGAGTCCGTGTGCAGGTTACGTGCACAATCTTGGACTAGTGGAATGAAGTCAATCTCGCCCAAGTGACATGGCTGGAGAGAGGGGCTATGACGTATCCTCAGATGTGGTAGGGCTTCAGAAAGGGACACACCGCTAACTTCAGAAATAAATTCTAAAGCCCATTCCTAACATCCTAACATCCTGCTTCCCACACATTCACCTATAAACCAGGATCTTGTTTCAGATTTCTGGCTGGAAGGTTAAACTCCTTTGCAGGTCATTTGAACCTCTGTTTTCCTCATCTGTAAAGTAGGTATGGCACTACCTCTCCCACAGATTGCTCTTGAGATCGTGCACGTGAAGGTATTTACCAGAATGCAAATAAACAGTATTCTATGATTTAAATTGCATTTAAATTGCATTTAAATTGCACTTTATCATTACAGGATACTGTGGGAAGTGAATCAGCAAAGGACACCAAATCAGTGTCTAAATGAGTCATGACAGCTGCATTTATTTTAATCTTACCTCCCTCCATGTCTGACAATCACCAGGGAAAGGGGTATCAGGGTGTGCGCATTGGTCCTTTACTGCGGTGTATGGGCTCCAACCCCTTTAGATTCACCTGAATTGTAAAGCACTTCAGATATTCTTGGGAAAACATGCTGGGGATAGGTAAAGTCAATTCACAGCCATGATTAGGATGTGAATCCAGAGAATGGGCTGCCAGATAGGCAAATCCCATTTTAGAAATTAGCTTTGCCTTTTCTTCCATTGTGATGGCTTCATTTTTTGGTGAGGAATATGGACTTTATCCAGTTAATAAACTTAACATATGATCATTGTGAAAATATTCCAGCAACACAAAAAAAAGTACAAAAGAGCCAGTGGGGGGAAAATTATCTAAAATTCCACGACTCAAGCTGCAGTGGTCATCAATACTTGGTAAACATCATCCCAGCCATTATTCTGTTTATGGAGAGAGATAAAAGGGCAGATGAAAAAAAAAAAAGATAAGGGGACAAAAATAGGAACATATTATGCACACAATCTTTAATATCTAAAAGTACTAAATTCTCTGATTTGAATTTAACAGAAAAAAAAGAAATAAAATGGAAAGACTTATTTCAGATCCATTTTCTTCACTGCCTAGAATATGAGCTCCTTGCTAAAGATCCCTCTAAATTAAGAAAAGAGATTATAGCACCCATTGATTTGGAGTCATCTTTAAATTACATTTTAATTTTAGACTATTAACTCCCTGCTATGAAGGAAGAGGAAATTAACACCATATACTTCCCCATCTCTCTCAATTTTGTAGCCTTTATCTAGCTTTCTACTGTTTACATTTTGTTCAGTGAACAAAATTTCAGTTGGTCAGTCTTCATCCTGTATTGAATGACAATGTTCCCTGTCTAACCATGATGTCATTATTCCTGCATTACTTATTTTAGAGTGTCTTTACGTTGTTTCAATTTAAGGCACAAAATCAATCAAGGGGTTCTGTTAGGAAACAGAACTGTGTTTATTTTCCCCAAAAGTCTTAGAGGTATTATAATCTGCAAGTGTATGCAGGTATGTCAATAATTCCAAAACCTTTACATCTGAAGGACAATATAATTTGCCTTAAAATTCACAGAGCACAGCTTTCATTCCCACCTTCATCACTTTGTAGGTGTTAGTTTCCCGGCACTGACTACAGTTGTGGAAAGTTCTAGGATAACCATGACCGTGTTTCTCCTTTATGCCTTAAAATTTGCATGTTCTCCTAAAAGCCAATAGGGTTCCATTCTTACTCATGAAATTCAGGATTTTCACAATGGGGTACATTGGTGTCACATTTTCCTGGGACATGGTGTACCTTCTGAGAAGCCCGTTACTTATTTCGGTAAAGTTTTCTTCAATTATATCATTTAACATTTTTCTGTGTCACTTGTTCTGTGGCCTCTTCCCAATGAGAGACAAGGTTATGCATTTGTCATATTTCTCTTGTCTGTTTATCTATCCTAAAGATATATCCTAAAGATATAATCATTTAATATCCTTATGCTTCGAAAGTGGGCGGTGTTTTGGTGGCCACAATAATTAGGGGGGCATAACTGGCATTTGGGGGATGAGGGTTAAAAATCCCAAACATCGTTCAACACACGGAGCTTTACCCTATAATGAATGTCCTGCTCAAACTGCCAATAGGGTTCTTTTAGAGATAGTGTCTTTGAAGATGCTTTCTGTGATACTGATTCTAATATTTAAAGACTCCGACGAGACTTTAATTTGTGCTGCATTTTTCTTTTGCACAGCAGGTTTTCTTCTGGAGTTCTGCTCACTTTTCATGCTTTTATGTTGTTTTAAAATTTTCCCTTTGTACTCTACCATAATGTTGTTAATATTTGTATGTTTATTGATTAGTTATTATATTTATTAATAATTTTTATTAGTAGTATATGTCTAAATTTTGCCACTATTTTCTTTAAACAATGCTATATACTCCTTTTATCTGCCTTTTGATGGGGGGATTCTTCTCCTCGTTGTTTATGGTTATCTTATTTTTATAGGATGGTAGGTTATGGGCTGGTTCCTCTTTGTGCCTTTTTGGATTGACTGGAGCTAGTCATGTGCTGACCTGGGACAAGCAGAGAGAGTAGTGAATTGGATTATCACAGACATGGACACAGAATTTTGTGCAGAACCCCTCTGTTCTTACACATATTTTCGTTTACCCTGAGGTATATCTCTACCCCGTTTAAGAGGGGCTTTCCTTTACCATGGGAGGCCTCTGCATTTGATCTGGCATTTTCTGCCTTTCTGTGCTCCTCCACATTGCTATAAATCCAGCACTTTCCTAAACTAAGAGCTTTGGTCCAGGGTACTAAGAAAGGCATATTGGTTTGGTCTCTTCTGTACCCCTCCCCCACCCATCACTATACAATGTCAACTAAGTCTGCAAAGGGACAGCACCTGCCCATGCCCTAGATGGTCCTGTCATACTCATTGGGTCATTGGATATGCCTTTTATTCCTGGGTCCCTTACTCAGGGACATGCGCACCCCGCTCAAGGTCCAAGGAGGTGGGTACCAGCTCTGGACCCCCACCTGGTGTCCTGCACGTCACAGGTGTTGGAAGATACACATTATGTTCCATGGCTTGGGGCTGAGACTTTTCCTTGTTTTAAGAAAGTGAAAGTTGTTTCATTTCATCCTTTGTTGTCGGAGATACATCTCAAGGGACAGTAATAGAGGGAAATGTCTTACACCAGCCTGGCTCGAGTCCTGCGTAGAAAAAGAAGGGCTCCCGGCTTCAAAGGGTCTTCATGGTCTTAGATCCATTTTCCCAGATGCATGACCTCAGTCCTCAGTTTCTTAACCTTATCTTCAATTTATTTGTAAACTAGGGATAGTCATTCTTCCTAAACCTCAGCGAATTGTGCTAAGAAAGAAGTAAATGAATTCGTGAGAAGGGTTCAGCACAGCCCTTGACAGCCAGCGAGTACTCGGTAATGTCTCCTACTATCATTACGATTATCCTCACCACAAGTCCACGAGGTCAATGTCACTGCCCTGTTGCCAGTGTGCAAACTGAGTGCCAGTGTGCAAACTCAGGTTGAGTGACTGCCCCAAGCTTTCACAGCAAATAAGTGGCAGACTAGCTTTCAAAACCCACACCTAGACTCTACCATATTCTTCACCCAGCACTTCAGATTCACTAGAACTTTGAATCAAAATGTACCCATTTCGTGGATGAGAGAAAGCAAAAGCTGGGTTGCCTGAGCAAGTCACAGAGTCAGGACTGGAACACTGACTTTCTGCAATCTGGTGCATCCAGAAAAAGGCAAATGCACTAGTAGATTTGTGCCCAGAAAGTGATCTGACAGAGAGACAGAGGACAGAGAGGAAAGGGGAAGGGACAGGAAGGAAAGTGAGTCCTACCCACCAGTGCGGCCGTAGACGAGTCCTTTCATGTCTCTGAGCTCAAAGGCCTCATATGGAAAACGGGGATAATAACTGCATTGTAAATGTTACGCAAACAACCTCGTAAAACAGAACTTACTCTACTACCTCAGTTTTGTTTCAAAAAACTGGTATCCATCAGTACGTGCATCTGTAAGGTCATCTCTCCCTCTCAGATCTACCTACTTATCTGTCTAAACATCGGGAGAATGTAAACAAAACAAACTTGTGTGTGTTTTTCTGGGTGGCAAGGATACAGGTGATTTTAATTTTCCCTACGCCTTTCTAAGTTTTCAAACTTTCCCATAAAGAAAAGAACATGTGTTATTTATATTACCAAGGAAAGCACGAGTCTTACAAAAATATTGATTTTGTAGGGCTGTTGTAGGCTGACTGAGGCAATGGGGGGACGTGACGGTGACAGAGTTCTGCCATCGACAGTCGCAGGTTCATTTCCCTGTCGCTGGCCTGTGACCCCAGCACACTCCTGCCGTCTGTCCATGACCGTCCATTTCCTCACAAGCCGAACGGGAGACGTGTGAATTCGTGCTTGGCATGAGGGTTGAATGGGATTCCTCACTTAAATGTCCCACACGAGCCCAGGCACACGGTACCCGCTCCCCCAAATGTCAGTTCCTTTGCCTTCGCTGAAAATTCCAGCTCGATCATCTGCAAGCCTTCGAGACGCACGGGCCAAAACTGCAGCCAAGAATTCCTGAACAATACTGTTTATTTATACAGGAGGAAGATTGAAATCGTTATGCTTTGACTGGCAGGAGCTATTTATAGGCCTTGTTCCCGGCGAGCTGTTGGGATCAGGGCACTCCTCAACAAATTTACCAACTCCCCGACTTGGCCATAAAACTGCACGGGTATCTGTGTGGGCCTCTGGTTCCCAACCACATGAAAGCGCAATCCCTTCCCTAGTCCATTAAGCTAAAATCATTGCCTGCAGTAAACAAAGCATGAGAGGGAAGGGGCCAGCGCAAACCCTCCAAAACTAAGGGGCGGAGTCGAGCCTCGGGAGCAAACCCAACGGCCTTCCACTCAGCGCCCCGTGTGGAGTCCAAAGGGGGCCACTTGTGGATTTCATCAGAGTCCCGGATCCCGAGAAGGCTCAGCTCTCTGAGCCCTTCAGCATCCCTCCCGGGGTGTTGACGGAGCACAGATCCTGGGCAAAGAAAGCCCTGGAGTGAACACTGTGGGTGTGAACGGATAAGATTGGGTGGCTAGAGCCCGTGAAAGGGCACGTGGGGTGCAGGAGCCGACGAGGACGCAGGTGGAAAGGCTGGAAGGGGGAGCTGCTCGGTTAGAGCGGGAGGAAGATGAACAGCAGTAGGACCTTATCGTGGAACCCACCAGGGATATGGGCACACGTTAGACGCTCCACTGACTGGCCAGTGATTGATACACTTTGGGCAAAACTAGGATGGAAGGGGGGTCCCTGGAAGAGAGGAAGTTGCAGCTTTATTTCTCTCCGCAAACACGAGGTCTTTGGAGCGCGCCGAGCTGCACGAGGCCACACTGGGTCCAGACCTGGGAGGGATCTGGGGCCCATACAAGTCCCTGCTGCCTCCAGGCCAACTGAAGACATTTCCGGAGAGCCCGGGGGGCCCCATTTGGAGCCTCCCCTTTGCACAAACCTTGGCCTATTTTTCAAAGTCAGGGCATTAAGGAAAACCTGAACTATTTCTTTGAATTTCTTTCTTTCTTTCTTTCTTTCTTTCTTTCTTTCTTTCTTTCTTTCTTTCTTTCTTTCTTTCCCTTTCTTTCTGTCCCTTTTCTTTCTCTTTCTTTCTTTCTTTCTTTCCCTGTTTTCTTTCTCTTTCTTACCCTTTCTTTCTTTCTCTTTCTTTCTTTCCTTTTTTTCTTTCTCTTTCTTTCTTTCTGTCTTCTTTCTTTCTTTCTTTCCTTCTTTCTTTCAACTTTCCCTAAGTTCAACATGCATTTGCATTCAGGTGAAACCCGGACCACATGTTTTTAATCCACCAGTCCTTAAATCATCACACGTCGCAGCCCAGTGGTGTGGAGGCCAATAGAACAGCAGAGCCTTTAAAAGACGCACCTCTCCAGCCATTAGGAAGTAGCCTTTTTCCCAGAGGAAACCAAATTTTGACGCCAAAGGAGCTGCCGTCCTCAGCTCCCGGCTCAGCACCCTAGAAAGCCAAGCAGATTTGGAATTCAGCGAAAGTGTGATCGCGATCATGGAGCAGAAGGTATTTGCGGTCCGAGAGGCCATCTTTTCTCCCTCCCTGTTCTGCTGAAGCCCCGAAGGAGAAAGGCAGGAGACAGGACCAGTGATTGGGGAACCCACTGGCAAATAGAGGCAAACGTGGATCCTGGTTTCACAGGTGTGACCTGGGGTGGCCGCGGGGCCACTCAGCCTCCACTTCATCCCCCAACGCGTGGAAATCAATGTGGGCTCTGTGAGACCATGGGAAGGAGAAACTGTTCAAGAGAAGGGAAAGAAAATGAAAGAGGATGAAACAAAGCAAAGTGCATGTAAATGTACATCAGGAAACACACCTGGCCAGACAGAATTCCATTCACTTTTGCCCACACCCAGGGTCAAATCTTGCCCCCGATAGTAATGGCACCTCTATTCCACAGACCCACCCAGCCGCGCTCAGGCTCTCTGGCTGGGATGTTGGCAGGGATTCCACAACCAGGCCACCACGGGCGAACCGGTAAAGATGGAAAGCCACCCGTGGCACAACAGAGTTCATCGTGGAATGACTGTAACTACATAACCCCACCCCACCCCAGAAGCCAGTATCCAGAACCAGAACTCCTTGCCAAGAAGCCATAACAGCAACCAACAACAGCCGGTAATGGTCTGTGCCCATCCACCTCAGGTTCACCTTGTGGACCTCTTGCCATGTGCCCCAGTCTCTCATTGCCCAGGGCGGAGGCCCACTTGCGTGGCATGAGGACACATGCACCCCCGACCACCCGTGGCCTGAGACAGACGGACCCCAGCTCCTGATCTTGCCCGTGGATGCTTGTTGGGGAGAGCCGCGTTCAGGCAGAGTAGAGCTCTAGATGGGCAGCATTCACGTGCCCCCCCAAGCCACAGCCCTCTGTCCTCAGCAGCTGCAAAAGTCCGGGACAGCCTGTCCCTAGGAAGTAACGTGCAGTCTGAAAATGCTATGTAGCGGCACAGCCCGTGGAGTCAGACGACTTAGGTTTGATTCCCAGCTCTCGTCTGAGCTGTGTGAACTTGATCAGGCTACTTAACATCTCTGTGCTTTGAAACCCCCTACTGGACAATTGAACACCCGATCATCCCCACTTAATGGAAATTAAATTAGTCAGTGCATGCAAAGCACAGAGAAGAGTTCCCAGCAGATAGTGCCCCCCGAGTGGGCTTGCTCGCATCATCATCATCATTATTGGCCAAGAGTGACAAAATCCGTGGGCACAAAACAAGCAGGGGGCACAGAGGAAGCTCTCAAACATTATTGTCTCTTCCCCCTGCTGTTCCTTCTCCCCACCAGCAGCAACTCCAATGGTCCAGGGAAACCTGAGATCGTGGAATCTGAATGTTAGGAGGGGGTGAGGTCGGATGATCTTGTCCAAATACTGCCTCTGGGATATTTCACCTCTTTTTTCTTTCTAGCTCCCAACAACAGTTGAGTCGCCAAAGCTTTGAAATCTCCTAAGAAGGTTTTCCCACATATGTCAACAGGCCATCTCCCCAGAGCTGGAGATGCAGAGAGAACATGTTCTCAACAACCAGGACCACCCACGACAGCAGCCTTGACCGAGCAGCCCCTCCCATCTGCTGATTGGGGGGTAGGTGAGCAAGAAAGGGAAGAAGATGGAGAGATAAAAGGGAAGTCGGGCCAAGAGGAGCTGCAAATCTTAATCTTTTAGTTCCACTGTCCTGTCCAGAAATGAATCGTCGCTATCTGGTGGAAAGATGTTTCAAGATCCGGAAGAAATTCTAGGTTAAAGGGGCGCCTGGGTGGCTCAGTCGGTTAAGCGTCCGACTTCGGCTCAGGTCCTGATCTCACGGTTTGTGGGTTCGAGCCCCGCGTCAGACTCT
>CM053560.1:5188980-5219742 GCA_028646485.1 Cryptoprocta ferox | reverse complement strand
GGGAAGTGAGGGGAGGGGAAGGGGGAGGGGAGAGGAAGTGGAGGGGAGGAGATGGAAAGCAAAGGAAGGGAAGGGACAGGAAGGGAAGGGGAGGGGAGGGAAGGGGGGAGGGAAGGGAAAACCAACAAAAGACAAGTGGTCACACAGTTGGGGAGCTGGAGGGGACAAGGCCTCACGCACTGCCGCACAGCAGACCTTCTCCAGGCCCTCCAGATGCCGGTTTGCTTCTTAACTCTCCAAAAAGAGGCGGCATCTTCACTGCCCAGTGGAGCAGCACCCCACCCCCCCACCCCCGCATATGCTTCAAGGCTCACACGGGAAGGTACTGTCACACAGCCCTGGGTGCACCGACTGCGGCCCCTGCCCACCTGTTGGGTGAACCTCGACCCCAGCGGGGCAGGAAAGAGCCTGCAGCCCTGGCTGGGCCGCTGTGAGCTGCGCCTTCCTGAACACTCAGGCCGGGCTGCTGTGGACAAGACGCCTGGCTCCTCTCTGTGCCTCCGTTTACTCATTGGAAAAGATGGAATAATAAACCCCTGCCCCTGGGGAGGCCTGAGAGGGGAGACGTTGAGCTTGTGGATGTGACTGCAAGCACTGAGCCTGCCCCCCTTACACCCAACGTCCCCTGGTAGGACTGCCCCACGCGTCTAGGTCTGCGGAAGGGTGTTGGCCAGTGGTAAAGAGGAGCCACCTCCCCAGGACTCCCACCTCCTTCTTTCCAGAAAGACCAATGCCGGTCTGGACCCGGGAAACCAAACCTGGATTCTTCAGCTGTCCGACGGGCAGTGGAAACAAAGGGGACAGGAAATGAGAGCTCAGTCCGTCAGCTTCAAAGGATCAAAGTGGCCGGGGAGGAAATCAGCCTTTCCTGAGGGGCGGTCCCGGGAGCCTTCCAGGCATCTCCCATCCCACCTGGAGGCAACTTTGTTCCGGGTACCCATCGGCCCACAGAGCGGTCACTCTGAGGCCAGGCCCGGGAAGCAGGTCAAGGACAGGGACCATCATGGGTGAGGAGATACATGAGAAGGGAAGGTGGTCTCACCAGCACGAATGGAAGACGCATCCATCAATCCAGACGTAAGGCCGGGATTTCTGACAAAGTCCTTTCTCCCCACCCGGGAAATCCCCCGTGGGGTAGAATTGGGCGTGTCATCAAAGCCCTCCTGATGGAACCAGAAACAAGTTCAGCCCTGAGCATCATGGCCTCACTCACACGCAGCAAGATCTACCCTCAGGACACCATTTGGCTGTGGGGACAGCCACTCTGAGCCCTGCAGGTGCCCCGCGTGAGGCGCCAAAGGGCAGTGGAGGAAAAATAGTAAGTTCAAATCCAAGCTACACAACTTTGAAGCCAATGCCCAAGATCGCTCACCTTCGTGCAGGTGTTGTCAGCTTGACGTGAGGTAAGTCCAAGAGCACCCGGCATGGCCGCCTCGCCACCCCCTCCCCCAGCTTGGACGCCAGGGGGCTTAAATCCGGGCGCTGAGCCTCCCAGGGAAGCTCGATGGGCTCCATCAAAGGGCTTGGCAAACCACTTAGGCGTTTCCAGGAAAAAAAGGGAGCCCAGCTTGAGGCCATGGAAAGCACGGTCCCCAATGTTGAGTCAGCCTTGAGTCATGAGCTAAAAACACGCTTTTCCCAATTACAGCTCTCGGCAGCCATAATTAATCCAGGGCTGATGAAAACTGTGTTTTTCACTCAACAGAGGAGGGCATTTCAGGTAATTAGGCATAACCTCATGTATCGGTAATTTGCCTCTTCACATGAGCTCTGGCCGCCATGTCCAGGCCCTACCTTCAAAAAAAACTTACACCGACGTTAACCAACAAGATGTGTCTGATTTCAAAAGATTACCCTTCCTCCTTAAGTACTCTGAGTGCAAAATGCTAAACACACAAGCCCTTAACTGGTTTTTTCCAACCTACCTACGTGAGCCTCCCTCTCTAAGACAGCCACTGCACATGCGTTATGCAACCCCGTCGAACTTGATGATAATTCTGCTCAACGCTGATCCCAAAGCAACACACTCTGTGAGCTGGAAAAAGTGGACACGTTGTGTTTTGATCCATCATTCTTTCATTTGTTTGTTCACCTCACCCCTACTGGGAGCCCGCTGGGCTCTGGGCTGAATGAGGAGCTGGAAACCCGAATCAAGAAATTGCAACTCGAGATGGTGAGAGCCACCAAGACCAATCACTTCCTTTTACAGATGGGACCCCCGAGGCCCAGACTTGCCCAAGTTCACCAGCAAGGTCATGGCACAACAAGAAAAGGAAGCCAGGTCTGTGCCTCCCAGGGAGCTCCGGAGGTCACAGAAATCCCAGCCGTGCCCTCCCCTCTGCTGGGAGGCACAGGAGCCCCTCCAGCTTCCCTTGGTTACAGAGAGATCTCCAGGTGTGTCTCAAAGGAGGCCAGATGACTACTTACAGAAGCAGGTCTCCCTGCCAGGCCCTGCCCCCCTGCAGGACACTCCCAGGAGAGGCTCCCCGGGTTCCCATGACTCAGGTGGCTCTCCCAGGACAGTGCCCTTCTATGGTGTTGCAATGCCCAGCCGGATGAGGCAAGTGGGACGTGTGCTGTCTGCTCAACATTTCCAGAGAGCCCGGGGGAAATTGCCAAAAGCCAGAATTCCTAGCGTCTGATGCCCAGCGCCCCCAGGACCCCACCCCTGACTTTCTCCCACATCAAACCTCCCTCTCCTGTTCTTTTAATTTAACAACCTCTACAGAGAAATGGCAATAAAAATAGCAATCCATGCTGAGCTGAGCTCAGCATCTGGGGAGTGAGGGGAAGAGGGGGTGCTATGGCCCCATTTTACACATGAGGAAACCAAGGATTTGACCTTGGGAAATCCCTTAGGGGTCACCCAAGGATTGCGGGCAGCTCTGGGTCTGGACCCAAAGGATACCCTAATAATCATAGTATGACTACCCCTGACACACTATGGGCACACGCTTGTGCCGGCACCGTGTTCAGCCCCTATGGGAATAACTCACCCAATCCTCACAGACCACACTGAGAGAGTAGCAAGGCTCAAACCCCGGCTCTGACATATAGGGACGCCTCACTGCCAGGTGACACCACCACGTCCAGTCCCAAGGCCAGAGCACAGGGCTGCAAGCTGGGCGAGTCACTTCTCCTCTAGGAGCTTCACATTTCCACCTGTGAAATGGGACCAGGACGCCTCCCTCAGGCTACAGGAGATGAGAGTATGCGGTGAGCCTTCCGAGGCTTCCCTTATGATTTCCACCTCCAAACCCACATCCTGCTGGTCTGCACGTTCCCAGGGCTGGATTGGTACATTGGTCCCTCAGACACAACTAAGGACAGCTCTTCCGTGAAAGCAAACACGGTGCCATGAGCCTGGAGGCAAGTGGGCAAGCCGGCCAGCCCCTCCCCTATGCTGGGCCTGTGGCTGTCTCCTGTGACTGGGAGCCCCAGGTAAGAATGATCACTCCTGTCCTCCTTCCACTTTTACCACACTATGGTGGTAAAATTTCGAAATTTTGAAAATTTCTAAAATTTGAAAATTTTGAAATGTCTAAAGTTTCAAAAGTTGTTCTTAAGTTGCTTATTTCCTGATTTAATAGGCCAGAGGCATAAATGTATTCACTTCCTCCTTCTCAAGAAAGGACAGCAGGACGGGGCGCCTGGGTAGCTCAGTCGGTTGAGCATTTGACTCTTGATTTGGGATCAGGTCATGATCCCAGGATTCTGGATCAAGCCTTGCATCAGGATCCACACTGAGCATGGAGCCTGCTTGAGATTCTCTCTCTATCTTAAAAAAAAAAAAAAAAAAAAAAAGACTGCAGGAAATCTTTTACTGAGCACCTATTGATATGCCTAAAAAAATACTCAGTATGTCTTGAATAAATTGATTTATTCACTTCTCTAATTTATACATTCCCTCACAAATAAGTGAGTCTATGAGTGGGTGAATGGATGGACAGATGGACCGACAAACGGACAGACAGATGGATGAATGGGCAAACGGATGGATGGACAGACGGATGAACTGATGGGTGGGTGGATGGATGGATGAATGGATGGTTGGACAGATGGATGGGTGGATGGATGGATGGACTAACGGATGGACAGACGGATGTCCTATGCTCAGAGCATGGTGCTCTGACAGATGTGCCCCCTGCATCAGCCACACGGTCCCCAGGTGGCCTTCCCACAACCACAGGGCAACACCTCTGGCTCTCACCCTTGAGCACATCTATGAAGGTCTCTGAACTTTCATTTCCTTCTTACTAAAATGGAGCCGCTGATGCCTATTTGAACCAGAGAGTTGCACAGATTCAAAGGGCATGCCTGGCCTCTGAGTACCTAGCAACTGCCACCATGATTCTTTATTTTATCATAAATCGCTGTAATTCACAATGGAGTGGTGAGCGCCTGTCCGAGAAGGCAACACTTCAGCACAAATGTGCTTCGGATGAGACTCATAGGTGTGGCTGCAGGAGGAGGGGCCTTCCACGATGGGGGGGGGGGGTGGGCGTCAGGATGGACAAATGGAGGGAGGAATCAGGGATCAGGACAGGAGAGGCTGCGTTCCCGGTCCCTCCAACAGGGGGAACACGGACAGCTCGGGCCACCGTGTGCTTGCCTGCGTGGCCGAGGGGAGCAGCTGAAGCCGGAGATGTTTACTCCTTGGTTGGAAGTAGACAGCCCGATCGTACAGAGATGTGAATCCCAAGGTAAGGAGGTGGCATTACCTTGTTAGCCAGGGCAGCCATGAAGGATCCTGACCAGGAAAGAGCGCCAGAGAAAACAGCCTTTACAAAGATACATTTCACAGTGGTGTGGGCAAAAGATTTGAGCAGGGGGGCACCTGGAGAGAGGAGGAGGGTGTGGGATTCCAGGGAAGAGAAGAAAGGAACACAGAAACTGTGGATGCAGAAGGAATGTCTGGATGGAAAAGCAATTGTGGTCGTGGACCAAACAGGCCAGCTGTGGGGCCGAGGGGAGGAGACCACTGAGCACTGAGGCCAGGTTCAGGGCCGGCCCAGGAGGAGCTGGATGAGGAGGCAGATGCTGGGCTCAGGATGGGCACACCTGATGGAGACCAAGGCTGGAGACGGTGGGGTGCGCCACAAGCCCACACCCGGACACGGGGCTCAGGGAAGCCACCAGGCCACACCCAACCCTTGACTTGGACACAAACCAGCCTTTCCTTCAACCTCTAAGATAATCTTTATCTTACAGTAGAAATGATGTGTGTGCACGTGTGTTGTGTATTTTGAGACCCTCTGGACACCTCATGGCCTGGTTGCAAACTAAGGGGCATCGTTGCTTTCCTTCATATCAGGGACTTCTCAGCCTCGGCACTGCTGATGGTTTGCACCGGATCATTCTCTGTGGCGAGCTGTGGCGTCTCGTGCACCTGCAGGGCGTTGAGCGCCCTCCCGAACTCTCAACAAGATGCCAGGAATCAGCCCTTCCCCAACGGTCATAACCAAAAAAGTCTCCGGACGTTGCCAAACGTCTCCCAGGGGGACAAGATCACACTGGTCGTATATTAAGGAACACTTTCAAATTCAGCTTCGCACCTAACACGCATAAGATTGATTTTTTTTAAATATTTTATTTATTTTTGAGAGAGAGAGACAGTGCGAACAGGGGAGGGAGGATCAGAGAGAGAGGGAGACAGAGAATCCGAAGCAGGCTCCAGTCTCTGAGCTGTCAGCACGAAGCCCGATGTGGGGCTCGAACCCACAAAGCCACCCAGGCGCCCAAGATTGATTTTTAAGAAACAAGAATTTAACAGTCATCACAGCGAGGGCTTTACTGTCAGACCCCAGGACAGAGCTGCTACGCACTCCCCTGCCGTGAGGCCCTTGGCAGGTGGCTGCAACTTTCCCCTGCCTCGGGGTGCTCATCTGTAGAATGGGAAGGTGGAGAAGCAGAAGTCCCAGGGGAGCTCACACAGCGGGTCGGGAAGGCACGAGGGTCTGGGCCACGGAGCTGCTACGGTTTTCTGGCCAGACTCCTCAGTGAGCCAGCGGGCAGGGATGCCATGGCTTACAAAAGCGGGTGGATCCCAGTGAAGCAAGAACTGAAACCTTTAGGAGACGCAAGGAGCTGATCCGAGCCCTGGACTGACTGATGGAGGAGCCCCGCTTTCTAGAAATCTGCATTCTCCTGAACAGTTGCACCACGCGTGTTAAGGGAGCTTAGGGGCCTCGGTCTTCCTGGGTCTGGCTTGTCTGGAGGCAGCGAGCAAGGAGGGCCTGAGGGCCAGTGAGCTTCCAGGCTATTCCATGGAGCTCAGCCAGGCCCCATGAGGCCTCAGGCAGGCGGCAATCCCGGGCCGTCACAGCCCTTCTTGGGAAATTGCTTGGCCGAGTGCACTTTGTCCAAGGCAGGTATTTTCAGACGCATGGGAGTGGGTGTTGGCAGAAAGGAGCTGGCCAGCAAGAGAGTCAGAGGATTGCAAAACAAGGAGGCGCCTGAGCAACCGTCCACTTGGCTAGTGGCAAAGTTCAGGCCTTGGAGGCGGCTGCGAATCCCAGTGACCCGGAGAGCTCATATCATGCCCACTTCTCCGATGAGGAAGCAGGGACCCCAGAGGCAGAGTCACTCTCCTGGGAGCTCAATCAGTAAGGGATGCGCTTAAGACACAGGCTCACGTCGGGGCACCTGGGTGGTGCAGTTGGTTAAGCATCTGACTCTTGATCTCAGCTCAGATCATGATTTCACGGTGTGTGGGTTCGAGTCCCCCATCTGGCTCTGTGCTGATGGCATGGAGCCTGCATGGGATTCTGTCTCTCCTTCTCTTTGCCCTTCCCCAGCTTGTGCTCTCTCGCTCTCTCTCTCTCTCTCTCTCTCTCTCTCTCTCAAAGGAAATAAACTTTAAAAACTTAAAAAAAAAAGATTTGTACTCATGTCTTCTTGACTTCCCGCTTTCTACCAGTTCCCTGGCACCTCTTTCCACCTGGGTTGACGGAGACGATTGGCTGGAGGGAGCCATCCCTGAGCCCGCACAGAGTCCTGGGCCGGAGCTTATTTGACCATAAGCCCAACCATGTAATCCCAGCGGGCGTCTGACCACCTTCCGCTGGGCACAAGGGAAAGAGGCACTTGGTTGTAGGGCCAATGGGTCCGGTGGAGACGCAAGGCACATCAGAGTCATTAAAAGCCATTAGGATGGTTGGGCTCTGAGGTCAGAAAAGCAGGATAAACACAGTCCGGAGGAGCGAGTTCTGCCTTTCCCTGCGGCTGCTCCCGCTCCTCCAAGCCCCGCACCCAGACAGCCGGGCTCCGGAGAAGCTGCCCCTGGGCCCTGAGCCACTCCGCAGCCTCCCTGGGCAATATCTTCGAAAGCACGTTGGAGATCTGCTCGCTTTTCCGTTGTCTGTTACAAACAGACCACCCAAAGGGCCACCCAAAGCAGCGTCCTTGGGTCAGCTTCCTCCAGGGAGCCCGCCTGTCGCGCCCGGATGCAGAAGGGGAGATGCACTCTCAAGGCTGTTCACCACAACCATCAGTCCCCGAAGGGCAGGGGGACCAGGTCTCAGGAATGGTGGCTGCTCCCATTCGCACCGTGCACCGAGCATCTTGCATCTTGCACGCGGGATCTTCAATCCTCCCCAACAGCCCTGCAATTATGCGAGAGGCACACCTGAGGGCTGCAGCGGGGTAATGACTTGCCCAAGGTCACCGTCGGTAAATTGTGGGCATCTATGCACCTGAGTTTACGGCTCCCACAGCCCCAAGGCCCCTCTCTCCGCCAGCCCTCACACAGCGGGGGTGTTGACTCCTTGGTTGCAGAATAAGCGAAGGAGTGAGTAAAGGAACCAAACACATTTGAGAACTTAAATTGTTTGATTTGCATTTTCAGAAAGGAGTACATCAGTGCGGCTGTGAGGAGGCAAACGGACTGTTGATTATGGTCTCCTGGATTTTTTGAACTCAGGGAAAACATCCCTAAACAACTTTGTGACTTTTGGCCCGTTCTTAACACAACAAAAACATTTTAATTAAAGTTGATTCCTAAGCCAACATTTTTTCCCTAAGAGACGGGGAAGGTAATGTTCACTGAGCACCTACTAATGGGTACACACATCACTCCACACATCAGCACACTCGAACTTCACAGCAGCCCTGCAAATGGGCATGGCTACCAATTTCCAGAGGAGGAAACTGAGGGTCGGAGTGGTTATGTGACTCACCTGAGAGCACACAGCTCAGTGGAGCCAGGGCTCTGGGGACTACTGGGGAGGTCAAAGGCCAGGGGAGGTCAAAGGCCAGGACTGTGAGTCCACACCTGACCCCCGACACTGCCAAGCTTTCTCTCCTAACCTGGCAATTTGCAGACGGGACTTTTCCAGCATCACCCCTGGGCCAGTGGGCCTTCTGCATATGTGCTCAGGATACCAGGGAAGCCGAGAGACCCGAAATAAATAGAGAGAACCAGAGAGTCTCGAAAGAAGCCGTTCGGTTTTCAGCATCAGGAACGTTTCGTGTTTTGAAAAAACAGCCTCTTGCGGTTTTAGGGTCGACTCCTGAATGGCAGGTGGGGGTGGGGAGGAGATCTAAAACTCTGCGGTATTCAGGGCCGCTGTAGCCAGCCTCGCCTCTCCCAGCAAAGGGGCCTCCCGCCACAGAGAAGTTTCCAGAGGAGGAAGGACCCCCCCCCCAACACTCAGCTCTCGCAGGGAGGGGCTGTCTGTCTTAGATCCGGGCACCCAAGCACAACAAGCGCCCCCGTGATCCCAACCCTGTCCCGCCCCCTCCTGCCCAGACACCAGCCCCTGAGCCCAGCCCTGTGGCCTGTCCAGGGAGTCCTCACGGCTGCTGGGACCTGGCTCCTCCCTCCCAGGCAGCGGAGTCGCTGAGCCAATTCCTGGCCCTGGCACAGGGCAGACAATCCCCTGTGTCTTGCCACCTTCCTACCTTGGCTGCCAGGAGCCGGCCCGTCTCTGAGATGCTGAATAGGCCATTTGTTGGGAGATCAAAGGGCCACCTGTGGGAAGCGCCCCGCCCCAGGGCTTGGAGCAGGCCCAGGCCACTTCCCGCCAGACCCCAGGCTTTCCCACCTTGGCCAGCACCTCTCCACCCCCACCTCCTACTCACATTTCCCTTTCTAACAACGTCCAACCGCCTCCCTCAAGCGCCATGTTCTCACGGGTCTCCACACTTCCCCGGTTGCTGTTCCTGCTGGACATGCGCTTCCTTGCCTTCTGTGCCCAGATAAGGCTTAGGCGGCTTCTCAGGCGCACTTCCTTCCCTGGCCCCGCAGGGTGGATCAGGGCACGCTCCGTCATGTCATCCCCGCCAGGTGCCCCCCGCCTCGCAGGGCAGGGCGGTCCCGGAGGGCCCCCCCTCCCCCGTCCTGTGAGTAGTCCCCAGAGCCCTGGGCACAGCCCCCGTGCGGCTGGCACCAAATGCTAATGGACAGAACCGGAAGGCAGAGAACCCCTCCAGCATGTTCTCCTCAAAACAGAGAGAGGGGGTAGAGGAGGAGTGAATGGGCTCTTCTGGGAACAAATTGAGACACAGCATTTAAAAGGCAACTCCGTGTAGGGGCGCCTGGGCGGCGCAGTCGGTTAAGCATCTGCCTTCAGCTCAGGTCACGACCTCACGATTCGTGGGGTTCGAGCCCCGCGTCAGGCTCTGCACTGACAGTGTGCACCTGCTTGGGATTCTCTCTCCCTCTGTCTCTGCCCCTCCTCTCTCTCCGAAAATAAATAAACATTTGAACATTTTTTAATATAAATAAATAAATAAATTTTAAAAACACAGCCCTCCCTCGACGCTGCCCTGCTCCAGCCCCGCCCCGGCCACGGTCCTCCTGCGAGGAGCACAACCCACTGGGCTGCGGCACGTGTCCCCCAGTCGGTCCACGCAGAAAGCACAGCATCCTTCAGCACGCCGATGTGGCCACGTCACACGGCCCCGGTGAACACCCGAAACCCCGGCGTCCCTCCCCAGCACTTCTGAGGAACACACAGACCCTTCACCCTCTGGCCCAAAACTCTGGGCTCCGGCGACCCTGGCTCCCATCTTTCGCCACTGAGGCATTTGGCTTTTCTTCCCTTTCTCTCTTCCTTCTCCCTTTCTCTCGGGAGCATCTGACGCCTTCCCATGATGTCGCTGAGCCTCCGGCAGTCACAACAAGCCGGACCTCACCCTTCCACAACCGTCAGATGGGGAGAGAGCGCGGCCAGGCGACGAGTGGACATTTGCCTGGGATGACTGGTGTTGTGATGCTTTCTTCTGCCCATCTCTCCCCACTCTGGCCCCTGCGCTCTCCAGACCAGCCACAAAGCCCTCTTTGAGTCCTTCCTGCCACCGGCCCTTTGCACATGCTGTCCACACCTCCTGGGAGGTTTCTGCTCAACTTTGCCTTCTTACCTTCAAAGCTTTGCGCATGGCCTTTCTTAGCAGGAAAGACCTCCATTTTCCTGGCATCCTCAGCTCTTACTTGCTTTGATAAATGACTGATTCTCTCACCGGAATGTAAACTCCATGGGGAAAGCATTTTAAGTGTCTCTCTGCAAGATTAGGCACATAGAACTGTGTAATGCCCACGTGGGCAAGAAGTGCCAGTCCACCTTGCAGACCATCTCTGTGGAGTCAACTCTCAGAGATTCTAGAAGGCTTTAATGCACTGATCATGCACTTTCACCTGTGGTCTCCCGGGGGCAGTGAGCACGACCTGTCCGCCTACCCCCGCCCCCCACAGCCCAGAGCATGAAGTGTCACCCACTGGAGATGCTCTCTGAGCTTGTTTTTGAGCTGAGAAAGCAGCGGCTTCTGTGCCAAAGGTGTCCACACAACCCCGATGTTCCTTTCTTGTGCGTTGCCCAGCCCTGGCCCTTTCTGCCTCGTTTCACTTTTCCTTGGCCGGCCGGGACTTTTCCTCCCCCAGCCCTTCCTGCCCCAGCTTTCTCCGAAAGTGAAAATCTCAACTGAGTCAGAACTGAATTGTGGCTAGTCTGGCCCCGAAGGGATGGAGACCCACTTGCCTCCTTGGAAAATATGTGTTTGCTTGTGGCAGAGAGGAAACCCTCTTAGGATGAGTCATTTCCCTTCACACCACCTCCCGCTGGCCCCCTAGCTTGCACCCTACAAGATGAAGAGCACGGTTTTAAGAATGAGACCTCCTGTCACCCTTCAAATCCCATCTCGAAAGCCGTCTGCTTCTGGAAGTGCTTCGGGGCCCCTGGGGGAAACGGCAGATTGCTCTGAGCCACCCCACCCCCCCACCTGGTGCACCACCACTTATTCCTGCTCCGTTGCGTTTGACCCTGGGCTCCCATGGGACAATAGATCACCTGGTCTTTACTCTGTGCCATGCCCAGGGCTGGAACTGTAGACACAAAGAGGTGGCTAAGACTGGTGTCCTCCAGCAGCTGAGGACTAATGAGAAGTCAGGCAACCACCCCTTACCACACAGCGTGATAGGAGCTCGAATGGTCTTGGCACTGGCCTGTGAAAGCCGAGAAGCTACTGAACCCGCCCAGGAGGGACACACATGTTGGAAAACAATTCTTAGAGGAAGTAACATCTGAGGAGGGTTTTGAAGGATGCATAGGAGTCTGTGGAGCTAGTAAGAAGATAAAAGGTAGACCAAGATTAGGAAAGAGGCCAAATAGTTCAGTCTAGCTGACGACAAGCAGTCCGGGGCAGCCCCATCATGTGAGGAATCCCATAATGCATTTGAAGAAGTTGTTTCTGTTTCTTGGTTACATTCCCGAGGCTCCAAAGAAGGTCCAGGCCAATGCCCGAGACACAGAGTGTGTTGAGAGAGTAGATGTGTGCTGTCCACTTCAGTCGGGTCTTCTCCCTGCTGCCCCGTCCTCTGCTAGAGTACAAGCTTCTGGTCCCCAAAGTCCATACACAT
This sequence comes from Cryptoprocta ferox, assembly GCA_028646485.1. Classification (NCBI taxonomy): domain Eukaryota; kingdom Metazoa; phylum Chordata; class Mammalia; order Carnivora; family Eupleridae; genus Cryptoprocta; species Cryptoprocta ferox. The sequence goes on along the minus strand of CM053560.1, from coordinate 5,207,888 downwards.
GTGCATATTTCTGCATGTCCTTACAGCAATTTACAGTGTGTGACACTTAAGAGATGCTCACTCAATATTTGCCTAAAGTACTAGTGATAAAAGTGGCGATGGAGAGCCTATCCCTGCCCTGAGCCCAGGCGCCTAGTCGCGTCCGAAGCACGCCGCCGTCCGCGCTACTCCCCTGATGCCATGTGACGTGACAACAGGTGAGGTAGGTTTTGCCATCCCTGTTTTGCAGGTGAAGAAACCAAGGGTCAGGGCAACTTGGGGGTCTGTCTGATGTGTGATGCTACACTCCTACCTCCGTCTCCATTTCACAGTTTGGGCAAACTGAGGCCACATGCTGTGCCTCCGTAGAGAAGAGTTGATTCAGGAAAATCCCCAAAGACTTGATTTACTTGACAGCGTTCCCAGCTGAAGAGGGAAGGATACACATTTCCCCCCTCAAGACCTTGTCACAGCGCGTCCTCGGGGCACCAAGTGGCCGACCTGCTCCTCCATCCCCTCCCCCCCACCCAGCTCCCTCCCCTCCGGCTGCTAAGGCTGAGTGGTGCTCCCCCTGCCAAGGTCCCAACCACCAGGAAGGGTCTGGCACCCACTCGCCCAGTCCCCATGCTGCCCGACCCTGGGGACGCGAACTGCCAGCCGGCTGCCGGGCACCCCGTGAGGTGAGAATAAAGGAATCAAAGTCGGTCCCCGCCCCACCCTCCATCCCCGCCAAGCCTCAGCTCCACTGGGCCTGGGCTCAAAACAGGAGGCTGAGCGAGCCACTCACCTTCCTGTGCCTCAGTTTCCACATCAGTGAAAGGAAAGAAAACCCCAGGGACCTTCCCTGGAGGCCGGGAAGGTGAAGGGAAAAGGCAGCTGGATCAAGGCAGCCCAGCTGCATGAGAGGCTCCTGGGCACACCTTGAAAATGCAGATTCCCGAGCCAGTCTGGTTTACCTGAGTATGGGGCTCAGGGAGCTAGAATTTTTAAGTTGATATATTTTGAGAGAGAGTGTGTGTGTTTGGGGGAGGAGCAGAGAGAGAGGGAGAGAGAGAAAGAATCCCAAGCAGGCTCTGTGCTGTCAGTGCAGAATCCGACACGGGACTCGAACTCAAGAACCGTAAGATCATGACCTGAGTGGAAACCAAGCGTCCGATACTCAACCGACTGAGCCCCTGGGCACCCCTCGGGAACTGTATTTTCAGTGGCCTCTCCAGGTGATTCCGAGGGGACCCAGGTAGATGCACTGAGGTCACAGGCACAGAAGACCTGGAACAGCGCCAACACCGGAGAACTCACCAGTGTTAGTCCCCAGGCTGGGCCAGCCTTAGGCCTTTCTCCTTTGGGGTCTCCTCCCCCTCCTCCACATCCCACCGGAAAATGAATTCTGTCCTTTCTCTGCCCGGAACCTCAGACCCTCTCCTCCATCCCTGCGGTGGCCACTGGGATCCTGACCCTCATTAAATCCTCACCTAGGCCAGCACAGTAAGCCGTCAGGGCTCCCCTGCCTCCCTCACTCCTGTCCTTCCATCCTGCCACATTCCCCTTCCCCAAACATGGCCCTGCTACCCTCACCCACTCAGTGCACGCTCACGTCCTGTGGCATCGGACTTTCACCAGCAAGGAGCTGAAGCGACCTTCCCGAGTCAGCTGCCCAGGGCCACCACCAGCTGCAGAGGCCTGCCCTTCCCCCTCAGCCCCTGCTCGCCACCTGCACGTGCCTGCCACCAACCTGAACCTGCCGGTTCCTCAAGGCCATCTCAGAGAAACTGCCCCTTGGTCCCTTAGGAGCACCTGGAACAAGGCAGAGCCAGCTCCGTCCTCTATCTCTTTGAGATATAGTCTCCCCTGTGAGCCCAGAAGACTGGTCTGTGGTGACAGACAGGCCCTCTGAGCCCCCAGATCCTTCCCTGGGACCCACCACAGGCAGCTACACCCCAGGACTCCCAACAGGTGGCTGCACTCCCGGGACTCCCTCCTGCCTTGGCAAGTGGGTGAGTGCTGCTATCCTTAGGCTTTTCCCTCCTCCCTGTTTAGCCCTTTGCAAGATGTTACATCTGTCAACCGCCCTCAAATGACCCACTTTGAGGGTGCCCTGTTTCCTTCCAGCGCCTAACCAATACACATCCTGTATCAAAACAGCCTTGTTAAAATGGCCTTGTCAAATGGGCCATCTCAAATGTCCTGTCTCTCTCGGGCGTATAACGCCACTTCATCTAGCTCCGGGGCCACCGCCATCTCCCTAGAGAAATAATCCCCCGGGCCCCTGAGAAGGCCAGGTGTGACTTCAGCCGAGGAGGCCAGAAGCACCCTCGTCTGAAAGCAGGAAAGAAAGCAGTGTTGGCCCAGTGTATTGGGGACATTGGAGCCTATACCCTAGAGAGGATGGGGACCTGGGAGGGTGCCCACTGCGAAGTTAAGCCCCAGAAGATACTTCTGCAGACCCTTGGAGTTGGGGCGGCCCACGGGGGAGGTAGAAGAGTGCAAAGGGCAGAGGTAAGAATGTCCCTGGTGCATCCTCAAGCCCCTGTGGGCAGACAGACCCCTGAGGGGCTGACCTGGGCCCCCCACCACCACCTACCCACTCAGCGCCCCCAGGAAGCCGTGAGAAATATGAACGTTTCCGACCTCCCCAGGTGATTCCGATAAGCAACCAGGCTGGATGAATCAAGGGCCTGAAATTCCTACCAACTCAGAGCCTACGGTTCTATGATCTAAGAATAATCCGATTCAAAGAGGACCTCCAGTTTCGATTCCACTCAGGTCCTTGGAACAGCCCAGAGGAATTGGACAGGAGCACATCATAACCGCCTAAAACCTTCTCTTTGGTTTTCCCAGCCTCTCTGCACTCGGAAGATGCTTGCCCCAAACTCAGACTTCTCAAAGATCAAAAGATCCCCGCGCTTAGGTTCCAAAGAGGCACAGACCTGAATTGCAACACCCGACCTATCTTGGGCATAATTCCATTTAAGTTCTACGAAACAATAAATACATGTTGGAATGAATACCAATATGTATTGGGGTTTAGCCAGAACCCACACTGGTAAATATCTCTGAGTTTTATCTGCATGTCCCTTATAGAGTTATTAAAACACCAAAATATAATTTTAATAATCAGTGGGATTTTAATTAACGTACAATGATGATTCCCATTCCATTGGACTCCTCAGATTCAGAAAGTAATTACTCATTCACGACACTTAATTTGAAGTGTTACCACAGATTTGTATCTCCTGAAGCCACAAGAAGTTAGATCATAATATTTCTTGTTAGAACTTATAGAGCGAGTTCACTTCAGAGAGAGAATGAAGACCAGGTTCCAAGGGAGGAGGGGAAACACTGGAAAGAGCCGGGGACCAGGTGGGTGGCCTCCGAGGAAGACGAGTGTGGTCCAGGGAGTGAGAACACAGCCCTGCTTTCACCAGCACGTCGGATTTCGGCAGCATGGCCCAGCACACTCCCCTCTGCCCCATGCCCAGGGGTCCCCAGTGTTGAACAAGTCCAGGGATGGAGAGCTCATTACCATAGAAAGAAAGGCTGTGTAGCCTTGGAAAGTCGCTGGCCCTCTCCGAACCTCCATTTCCCCACCTGCCAAATGGGAAGTATGATAGAGTCTGGCCAGCCTGCCTCCTTGCTGTCATGAGTCCCAGTGAGCCACTGGCTGGGAGCTTGTCTCCACAGACACAGGTGTGTCTAGACACTCAGGGTGTTGAGGATTCATAGTGAAAACATCTTGGTGCTATAACTGGCACAGGCCACAGGGCGTGGGGTCCGTGGAGGGAAGCAGACACCCTGGCAGTCGGGTCACCTCCGGACGTCAGGCCATGGACAAGACTGCCTTCGGGCCCCCTGGGCTGCCTCCGCCCTCCCCGCCACCTCCCGCCTCATCTCCCTCTGGCTCCGTATGGTATCATCTCCACCACAGCCCAGTGTCAGGAAACATGGCAGCTCATGGTGCAGAATGAATGAGACCTGAGCCTCTGGCCTCTCCAAGGAGGGGGTCCCCCCAGAGCAAAAAGAGAGATCCTGGTGTGCCTTGAGAAATGCGTGGCGTGCGCCAAGGAGAGCTGGACAGGGGTGGCTGCTGGGGGAGGGCTCAGGGTACGTAGCAGGCAATCGGGTCAACCCACGTTCCCAGCAGCAGGAGGACAGACAGCCTCACTCGGAAGGCACTATCTCCACCTCCAGGAAGATGGCTATTTTAGATGAGTTGAGTATCACTCCACCCGCACAAAAGATATCCCCACATTGACCACTTGGGGCCAAGGTCCAGAGGGGCTCCTTACTTGCTTCTGAGTAGTGGCTCTCAACCTGGGGGTGACTATGGCCCCCCGAGCACGTTCGGCCGTGTCTGGGAGATGTCTGGCTATTACACCTTGAGGGCATCCCTGGCACCTACGGAGAAGGCAGCAATGCTGTTACACATCCTACCAACCACAGAACGCACACTCAGTCCTCCTAAAAGGTCAAGGGTGCTGAGACGAGAAGCCCCAGTCTGCCTCTGCACCTGGCCCCCATTCATCAGTGAACAGAACCCGCTGGCGGACATCACTCACGGGTGGTCTAATTTGACTTTACCCGGTTATTGTGTCTATTCTATAGATGAGGAAGCCGAGGCCCCGATGGTTAATTGCACGTCCGCGGTGGCCCAGAAAACAGCAGAGCTAGACTCACCCCCAATCGGTCTGCCTCCCGAGATCTTCCGCAGACACAACGCCGCATCCCAAGGCCAGACGAGGGAGGCATCGCAAACGCCAAGGCTCTCCCTCTGGCTGGAACTTCGAGCCTGGCGCGTACTTAAAGCCATGTGAGTCTGGGCAATATCCTGTATGGCTCCAGGCTTTACGGTAAATGCAAACCTCAGGCCACTGTGGATTGAATATTCCCTTGAGAGCCGCCATGCTGAACCCTTTTGCAGAGGAACTGGGTTTCCCCTAGTTTTGACCCCCCACAAAGCAGACAAACCCTGTATGCACTGCCAAGTATCGTTGTTGACCAATCCACACTGAACATACATGAAAAGGCCAGCCCCTGGGAGGCTCTCAGGAAGTGGACTTCCCGGTGAATTCCAGCAGGTGAATCGGACCTGAGGCCCAAGAAAATTCTATACCGTTTATTTACAAGGGTTGGCCCAAAACCAGGTGCTTCGGGGCATACATTTTTCTTATGTTCTTCACAGTTTTGAAGAGCCCAAGGAAGGAAAATAAACATATTCATTAAGAACTGGTTATCATTTCACTCACTGACAGAACTCCCCCCGCCCCAGCCAGACCCACAGGCACATGGAAGGGGCTGGGGCTTGGGCCTGGGTAGGAGAGCCCACATACCTTGCAGCTGAGGAGACCCAGGCACAGAGAGAAATGATTCGCTCCAGGTGTTCAGGGGGCCACGTGGACCCCTGACTCCTAGGACCTCTGATTCCACAGCAAAACGACTCTGATACAAGGTGCACCCTGATGTATTTTTTTTTTGTTTGGTTATTTATTTCTTTTGAGAGAGAGAAAGAGCACGAGTCAGGGAGGGGCAGAGAGAGAGGGAGACAGAGAATCCCAAGTAGGTTCTGTGCTGTCAGTGCAGAGCCTAATGCGGGGCTCAAACCCACGAATTGTGAGATCATGACCTGAGCCCAAATCAAGAGTCAGACGCTTCACGGACTGAGTGACCCAGGTGACCCCCCCCCCCGATGTATTCTTACAGGAATTTTTTCTGGCCCAAAGCACTAAATAGTATCATGGCCAGTTAATATCTCTAACTGAAGAGAGAGAAGGGGGTGGAGTATCATTTATTCCCTTTTCGCAGCAATTTCAAGGACACTCTCCAGAATAGTGGTGCTAAAAGGAGCTCAAAGGGTATCCAGTCCAACCCCCACTCACCCACCCTGCAGCCAGAAAGAGTGAGATCAAGAATAGTAAACTTTCTTGAGCAAACACATAGTCACGGTCAAATGCCAGGTGCCCCAAAAGGAAATATTCATGTAGGTAAGCACAAGCGAGGGACAGAGAAAGGGAGGAACTGATAGCACCCAAAAACCAAAGCAGAGAAACAGAGCCTTGGCTGGGGAAATCCCCCAACACCCAAGAAAAGGATCAATAGTATGATGAGCAAAACAACAGAAAGCCAGAAAACTCTACCACGGTGCCGCAGTATGTGTCAGATTCCAGATAACCCAGGTCAGACGGAAAGTCAGAACTGACGTGAGGACCAAGAGAAAAACAATTTCCATGAGATGAAGAATTTCTCTCTTTGTGCCGTCTTCGTGTTGTAAATATTAGACAAAATTAAAGAGCCCAACGTGTTAGTGATTTTTTCTTTTAATCTGAAGGATGAAAAAAGATTTACCAGCATCCACACTAACACAACAATGATTTGCACCAGAACTTTCCTCCACGTTCCCAAATAACAGAACACGTCAGAGCGTTCTCCATAAATTAAGAAAAACCATGAGGGGCCCAAGCCAAGAATCGACCCCTGCCAAGAAACCGCTCATTGATGAAGCGAGGAAAAGGAATTTCCAAAAAGCAAGGATGCGGAAGGTATATCCCTCAGTGCCTTTTGAGGAGAAAAAAATATGATCTTCAAAGAAATTCTCTAAGTCACTAACAACTCTGTCAAAATGAGCAAAAGCCATGAATAATATGGATGTCAAAGATAAACTATATATTTAACTTGATGTGGGAAACAAAGGCAGAAAGAAATGGCAGGTAAAACTAAATTTCCTTATAACCTGCAGCCCATGACAAACACTTGAGGCAGGCGGTGTAAAGTTTCTACAGAAGCTCCCTACTATCCTAAGGCTAATGATTTGTTAGAGGGAAAACCAACCTTAGGTTGACAATAGCTAGGCCTCCAGTCCCCTGGGAGTCTTTTTTTAGCATATGAAAATCTCTTTGGAAATTTCCCCTGGACTTTACCTCCCCCAACTCCCAAATATATAACCAGTCTCTCCTCAGGGTCTGGGGCAGCTCTTCCTGCCCACTGGTCTTGTCCCGGTGCTTTATCCTTTTTTTTTTTTTTAATGTTTTATTTATTTTTGAGAGAGAGAGTGACAACGTGAGCAGGGGAGGGTCGGAGAGAGAGGGAGACACAGAATCCGAAGACAGGCTCCAGGCTCTGAGCTGTCAGCACAGAGCCCGATGTGGGGCTTGAACCCACGAACTGTGAGATCATGACCTGAGCCGAAGCCAGATGCTTAACCGACTGAGCCACCCAGGCACCCGGAGAACTGTTCAGATTCTAGAAAGGAACTTTGTTGCGTGTGGAGCAGTGAGCAACCCTCCTTAGACTGTGGTCTGCACGCTTGTGTCCCACAGAGCTGACGAGAGGGCGCAAGGAGAGATCTGCACCCCAGAGCCCCCACCCTGCAGGGCGGGTGCCCTGACCTCAGACCCCCGTCCTCCGCAGCCATGAGAAATAAAATTGTTGCTTGGCCCGGGCTTCGATTCCTTGTGTTGTTTTGTGGGTTCTCCACCTACGTTCTCTCTTGGAGGAATCGGGAGGGTTGAAGTGTGACTCCCAGGGCTGCTCAAATAGCTAAAAATCACCACCAGGGGGGAAATGATCAGAAACATAGCTCCGTGTTGCTGACCGAATTGCATACGCAATGGCTCGGAACTTGAGCCGAGCTGAGATGTTGCCATTCCCCCACCTGGGGGACAAGGAAAAGGCCTCCTGTGAGGAAACCAGCCACGGGCACCACGTGCAAGAGGACAGAAATCTCGGTCACAGTTTCTGCAAATCTAGTTCCTTCTACAGAGCACGGTCCTGCTGTACCATCGGCCACACCGGCTCCTGGCGGACCGCTGGGTGCAGGACAGACTCCTCTATGCTCTTGTAAAATATCCCACACAAAAGAAATAATTCTCAATCCAGGGGCGCCTGGGTGATTCAGCCAGATAAGCGTCCGACTTCAGCTCAGGTCATGATCTCAAGGTCTGTGGGTTCGAGCCCCGCGTTGGGCTCTGTGCTGACAGCTCAGAGCCTGGAGCTGCTTCGGATTCCGTCTCCCTCTCTCTCTCTGCCCCTCCCCCGCTCGCACTTTGTCTCTCTCTCTCGCTCTCAAAAATAAATAAACATTAAATAATTCTAAATCCTGGCCCCTACATACACACACACACACACACACACACACACATCCCCTTAGAGCCTTGGGGAGCAGCGGAAAGGGAATTGTTTGCAGATTTGCGGAGACTTTAAGACTGTCCTTCAAGGAGTGAAGGCAAAATAATGCCTTTCAGACACACAAAAGCTGAAAGAATTGAGCACCATCAGAGCTGCACTAGGAGAATTGTTAAAAGAGACTCTTCGTGCACAAGGAAAATGATACTAAATGAAAATCTGGACCCACACAAAGGAATGAAGAGTTCCAGAAACGCTAACTCCAGGGATAAGTATAAAGATGCTTTTCCTATTCAAAACTCTTTCAATGATAATCAACTGTTTAAAGGAAAATAAAAATGTATTGTGAGACTTATAGCATGAGAAGTGCAGTGTGTAACAACAGTTGCACAAAGGCTAGGAGACTGGGGGTGAAAGTACACTGTTGCAAGTTTCCTGTACTATACATGAAATGGAATAATGTCACTTGAAGGCCATGATAAATTAAACAGGCATATTAAAAACCCTAAAGCAACAATTAAAATCCCTCAACAAAAAGTTAAAGCTAATATACCAATAAAGGAGACAAAATAAAATCATCATCAAAATATACCATCTTTGGAAAGCAGAAAAGGAGGGGAAAGAAAACAATGAATAAATGAGGCCAACAGAAAACCAATGGCAAGTTGGTAGATTTAAATACAACCATATCAATTGTGGCGTTAAAATTAATTAATTAAAATGCAGAATTTTGGCGTGTCTGGGTGGCTCAGCTGGCTAAGCATCCCACTTCGGCTCAGGTCATGATCTCACGGCTCATGAGTTCGAGCCCCGTGTCGGGCTCTGTGCTGACAGCTCAGAGCCTGGAGCCTGCTTCGGATTCTGTGTCTCCCTTTCTCTCTGCCCCTCCCCCACTCATTCTCTGTCTTTCTCCTGCTCTCAAAAATAAACAAACATTTTAAAAAAAGCAGAATTTGTCAGATTGAATTAAAAATAATATAAAATAACTGTGAAATCTTTATGCTGCCTACAAAAAAAACTTAAATATAAAGACATAGATAAGTTAAAAGTAAAACCATGGGAAAAAATATACCATACTAACACAAAACAAAAGAAAGTGGATGTGGCTATGTTAACGTCAGACAAAGTAGATTTCAAAATAAAGAATTACAAAGGAATAACAAAGGCAATCTCATAATGAAAGGGGTTAATTCATCAAAAGGACATTCTAATCTTAAATGTTTATGCATTTAGCAGCAAAATTTCAAAGTGCATGGAGCAAACTGTTAAAACTGCATGGAAAAACAGACAAATTCACAATTTTAGTTGAAAATCTCAATATCCTTGGGTCGCCTGGGTGGCTCAGTTGGTTAAGCATCTGGTTTCAGCTCACGGTTCGTGGTCCGAGCCCTGCATCGGGTTCTGTGCCCATCTCTGTCTCTGTCTCTCTCTCAAAACTAAACATTAAAAAAAATTTAATATAAACAAAATTTATGCCAACAGAATCAATAATTTAGAAGACATGAACAAACTGCAAATTTATACAAGAAGAAATAAATTACCCAAATAACACTCTAACTAGTAAAGACATTGAAATTTTAGTCAAAAACTTTCCCAGTAGAAATCACCAGGTCCAGATGGCTATACTTGTGATTCCTATTTGAACATTTCAGAAAGAGATAATATCAAACTCTTCCAGAAAATAGAAAAGAAAGGAACATTTTTCAGTGCATTCTATAAAGCCAGCACAATCCTGATACCAAAATAAGATTAAGATATCACAAGAGAAAAAAACAATAGCACAATATCCCATATAAAACAAATAAAAACATATAAAAACTTCTTTTTAAAAATGTTTTTATGCTTCTTTTTAAAATTGGATTCAAATTGAATCCACTAACATCATGGCCAAGTGGGTTTTCTTGTGGGAATAAAAGACTGGTTTAATTTCTGAAAATCAATCAATGTCATTCATCATATTAATAGACCAAAAAATGAAAAAAATTATGTATGGTCATCTTCAGAGATATATAAAGAGCATTTGGCCAAAGCAAGCATTCACTTCTGTTTTTTTTAATTCTCAGCAAACTAGAAATACAAGGCAACTTCTAATAAAAGGCGTTTTCCCAAAAACATATACTAGCATAATATTTAATGGTGAAAGACTGAATTCTTTCAGCCCAAGATCAGGAACAAGTCACAGAAGTTTGCTCTCACTTCTTTTCACTATTGTACTGGAATTTCTAAGCAATGTAATAAGGCAAGAAAAAGAAATACAAGGAATCCAGATGAAAAAAATGTAAGACTGTTTTTATTCACAGACATGATAGTCTCTAAAGAAAATCCCATGTAATATACCATAAAAATGGGTGCTGACAGCTCAGAGCCTGGAGCCTGCTTCTGATTCTGTGTCTCCCTCTCTCTCTGACCCTCCCCCGCCCACATTCTGTATCTCTGTCTCTCAAAAATAAATAAACGGGGGGCGCCTGGGTGGCTCAGTTGGTTAAGCGGCCGACTTCAACTCAGGTCATGATCTCATGGTTCGTGGGTTCGAGTCCCACGTCAGGCTCTGTGCTGACAGCTAGCTCAGAGCCTGGAGCCTGCTTCAGATTCTGTGTCTCCCTCTCTCTCTGACCCTCCCTTGCTTGCACTTCTCTCTCTGTCTCTCAAAAGTAAAAAACATTAAAAAAATTTTTTAAATAAATAAATAAACAGTAATATATCATAAAAAGTGACTGCAACTAATAAGTGAGTATAGCAAGGTTTCTAGATAGGAGATCGATATTAAAAATCAATTATATTTTTATATACTGGCAACAATTAGAAATTGAAATGAAAAAACCATTTACAATAGCATTAAGAAATAAGAAATAATGAGGAAAAAGTCTAATAAAAGATATATAAGGCCCAAGTATAAAAAACTACAAAATACTGCTGATAAAAATTTTAATAAATGAAGTGATTTATTGTAATCATGAACCAAAATATTCACTCTTGTTAAGATATCAGTTATCCTGGGGCATCTGGGTGGCTCAGTGGGTTAAGCATCCAACTCTTGATTTTGGCTCAGGTCATGGCCTTGTGGCTTGTGAGTTCAAGCCCTACATCTGGCCCTGCACTGATGGCAAGGAGCCTGCCATCTGATATATATATATCAGCACTCCCTTAATTGATCCATAGATTCAAAGGAATCCCAACCAAAGTCCAACCAAGGCTTCTCACAGAAATTGGCATACTGACTAAAATTCTTGGGGCACCTGGGTGACTCAGTCAGTTAAGTGACCAACTCTTGACTTCGGCTGAGGTCATGATCTCACAGTTTGTGAGTTCAAGGCCCGCATCAGGCTCCATGCTGTCAGCACAGAGCCTGCTTGGGATTCTCTCTCTCTCTTTCTCTCTCAGCACCTCCCCTGCTCGATCTCTCTCTCAAAATAAATAAACATTTAAACATAAATAAAACAAAATAAAATAAAATAAAATAAAATAAAATAAAATAAAATAAAATAAAATAAAATTCTTAGTGCAAAAGGTCCAGAATGGCGGGGCGGGGGGGGACTTCTAAAAAGAACATAATTGGAAGATTAATACTACTTGACTTTGAGACTTAGGAAGCTATTATAATGAAGACAGTGTGGTATTGATGTAAAGATACACAAGCAGATTAGACTCTAAAAATAAATCCACATAAACATAGTTAATTGATTTCCAACAAAGATGTAAAGGTAACTCAGTTGAGGAAAAACAGTCTTTTCAAAAAGTAGTGCAAATAATCATGTGCAAAAAAAAAAAAAAAAAAAAAGAACTTTAACCCATACCTCATCTCACATACAAAAATTAACCCAAAATAAACGATACACCTAAATGTAAAGCATTAAACTGTAAAACTTTTAGAAGACACTACACAAGAAAATCTTTGTAACCTTTGATTAAGCAGTGATTTGTTAGACACAACAGCAAAAGCACAATTCTTAAAGGTAAAAAAAAAATGATAATCAAATTATCAGCAAAATTAGGAACTTCTTGTCTTCAAAAGACACTGTTAAAAAATTGAAAAGTCAAGGGGAGCCTGGGTGGCTAAGTTGGTTGGGTGTCTGACTTTGACTCAGGTCATGATCTCCAGGTCTGTGAGTTAGATCCCCATGTCAGGCTCTGTGCTGATGGCTTGGAGCCTGGGGCCTGCTTTGGATTCTGTGTTTCCCTCTCTCTCTGTTCCTCCCCTGCTCACACTCTGTCTCTCTCTCTGTTCCTCCCCTTCTCACACTCTGTCTCTCTCTCTCAAAAATAAAGATTAAAAAAATTGTTTTAAGAAATTGAAAAGTCAAGTCACAGAATAGGAGAAAATATTTGCAAGCCCCATATCTGATAAAGAACCAACACCAGAATATGTAAAGAGCTCTTAAAACCCATAATAATAACAAAAACTTTAATTTAACAATGGGCAAAAAAATTGAATAGATGCTTTACCAAAGCAAATAAAAGATGGCAAATAAACATACTAGAAGATGCCCAGCATCATTAGCCATTGGGGGAGTGTAAGTAGAAAACTGCAATGAGCTACCCATCCATTAGATAGAATGTCAAATTTTCAGACGACTTCCTCTACCAAATGTGGGTGAGGCTCACTTGCATTCCTGGTGGGAACAGGAAACGGTACAATCACTGTGGGAAACAGGCTCGCAGTTTCTACAGTGTTAAACATACTTCCCATCCATGATCCAGGCATTCCACTCCCAAGTATTTACCCAAGGAAAAAGAAGATATACATCTGTGCAAAGACTCGGACGTGAATGCTCATAACTACTGTATTTGTAGTAGTCTGTGGCAGGACCCAATCCAAGTGTCCATAGCAGGTGAACTGACTAACAAATTGTAGGACAGCCACCCAGCGGAATACCACTCAGCAGTAAAAAAGGAGTTTTTCCTACTGGAAACTGCATCAATGATTCTCTAAGTCATTCCTCGGAGTGAAAGAAGCCAGATGTAGAAGAGTACAAAGGGTACCATTTCCTTCAAAGAAAACTCTAGAAAATGCAAACTAATTCCCAGGACAGAGAGCAGACCTGTGGTTGCCTGAGGGTAGAGGAGGAAGAGGAGGCAGAGATCACAGAGGGGCTTGAAGAAATGTTTGGAGATGTTGGATACGTTTGCTATCTGGTTTGTGGTGACAGTTTCATGGGTACACTTAAATGTCAAGACTTCTGAAAATGTGCACTCTAAGCCTGTCTGGTTTATTGCTTGTCAATTAGACCTCAATAAAGCTGTCAAAGATGATGGTGGACACGAGCTTTCCAGACCCACAGCTCCCCACCCTTTCACCTGAATCACTAACCTGAGTCTAACAGCAGGGGGAAGTTCCTAATGAATGAACCTGTCTGTATGGTTTTTTTTTTAATGTTTATTTATTTTTGAGTGAGAGAGAGACAGCAGGGGAGGGGCAGAGAGAAGGAGACACAGAACTGGAAGTGAATTCCAGGCTCCGCACTGTCAACACAGAGCCGGATGTGGGTCTTGAACTCATGAACTGTGAGATCATGACCTGAGCTGAAGTCAGATGCTTAACGACTGAGCCACTCAGGCGCCCCGAACCTGTCCATATTTCTGCCAGTCATTCTCTAGCACAAGTTGAAAAGAAGTCCTCATAATTGCCAGATTTCCTTGCAGCTGGCTCTGACATTTCCCTTGTGGTCCTGAATTTGTATTCGGACTGTCCACCCAAACAGCTCTGGGAGTTGCTTTAGAACCTGGGACTCAGACATGGTGGCAGCCCCAGGCTTGCACACAGCATGTGCACTGAGGTTCTGTCCGCTCACAAAGAGCAGTGTCCCTGCTTCCTCCCAAAGTCAGATTTCCAGCCCTGTCAACAGGCAAGACAGCTGTGTGCAAAGTTGGTACAAAAACACAGGCATGTGCACTCATGCATTTGTCCCCACAAGAGGACTTCCATTTCTCTCTTCAAGTCTTACTTTGGGCTCTGTCTTAATAATCTTGCTGATTGACTTTTTTGTCCATGCATTAGACCTAAGGCAACATCTTATATATGTTTGGGGTTTTTTTTCCAATGCACAGTAGATTCTAGGAGAGGGTTTCTGGGAGAAATGCGGCCCAGCTAGAGCATGGTAGCATCACAGAACTACAAGGGATCTAGATGAAGGAGGCCAATCCACACATTTTCCAGGTGAGGTGCCCAGGAAACTAGAGAGGAGCCAGAGTCTCCCCGGGGTCACACAGTAAGCTAGTGGCCAAGATGGGACAGGGAAGCTTCCATTGCCATTTAAAGTATTCAGAACCTTCTAGATAGCAAATTGGTTTTTATAGAGCACATGGAGGTATAGGCGTGATATTGAAGCTCAAGTATAGTGCTCAGCAATACTTACAAGTTGCCCGCTAATGGGAGCATAAAGTTGTATTTGTGAAGCAGCATCAGAAGGAAGGAAGGAAGAAAGGAAAGGAGGAAGGAGGGAAGGAAGAGAAGGGAAGGATGAAGGAAGGAAGGAAGGAAGGAAGGAAGGAAAGAAGGAAGGAAGGAAGAGAAGGGAGGGAGGAAGGAAGGAAAAAGAAGGAAGGAAGGAAGGAAGGAAGGAAGGAAGGAAGAGAAGGGAGTAAGGAAGGAAGGGAGGAAGGAAGGAAGGAAGGGAAGGAGAGAGAGAGGGAAGAAGGAAGGAGGGAGAAAGAGAGAAAGGAAGAGATGGGAGGGAGGGAAGGAAGGAGGAAGGGAGGGAGAGATGGGGGAAGGAAGGAGGGAGGAAGTGAAGGAAGGAGAGAGGGAAGGAGGGAAGGAGGAAGAAAGGAAGAGGAGGGAGGGAGGAGGGAGAAAAGAGGGAGGAAGAGAATGAAGGAAGGAGGGAAGGAAGAAGGAAGGAGCAAAGTAGGGAGGGAGAAAGGCAAGCAGGCATATCAAAAAGCCATCGACATTTTGACAAACTAAATAGGAGAGGAGTGACATTTTACCCTGTCTATCTTGAGGACCAATTGGAAAGGACTACGGTGCTGCCAGATAAGACAAATGTGTATTCTGAGAATGTGGTGGCTTCACAGAGCAGGTTCCAAACAGCACAGTGTCTTCAGAGTTGGGCGGATCTGGCGACGACCCAGACCTGAGGCTCACTGGGCTGAGGGATTAGGACAGAACTTCTGGGTCCTCATCGGGGCGAGACCACTGGGGCTGCTTCTCGGCGCGACCTGTGATTCCCCCCCCCCCCCACTACAAAGTTCACCACCATTGGTGGCTTATGAGTTTGATTATTTGTTAAGCTCAATTCCTAGTTCAGAAGCTCCAGGGGAGCCAGAGCTGGTTAAGGCTGTATCCCCAGACCCTACAGGGCTCAAGAGAGATCTGGAATGGAATCCTCTCTAAGCCGAGGCTGCAATCAGACCAGGATAATGGATGATGATGATGATGATGATGATGATAGTGGTGGTGGTGATGATGATGATCTTTTATTGAGCATCTATTCTACACCAAAGCCCTTGTAGGTACTTCAGCTCTGATTCCTAGCACCAGTGCTTCCGAGTAAAGATTGATCGCCTCATTCCATGTGAGGAAAAGGAAGTCCAGTGTGGTGGAGTGACTCTCCCGCGGTCTCACAGCTAAGCAAACACAGTTCACTCCCCTGCCCCCAACTATCTGGAATGGGTCCTGCGTGGAGCAGGTGATCAGAGACGCAGCCACACGGGAAGGAACATTCTTGCAGCCTCAGCACATCAGCACCCCAGTCAGGCCTGGCCCGGCCCACGGAGGCAGGTCTCCCCTGACCAGCCAATCAGCTTGTAGCAGGAAGTTCCTTCTGCTAACTTCTCTTTCCTTATCTCCTGGCAGGGCTGCTGAGCAAGGTCACGATCACAGCCCTTTATCAAAACATCTTCACCTCCTGGGGACACAGCCCAGCCAGCTCAAAACAGCAATTTCCTTTAGTTCCTTCCCCCAGAAGCCCCTGCCACAGGCGTCACAAATTAAAACCAGAAACCCCCAAACTAAAACTAAAGGGAGTCGTCCATGTAGGGCCTGGCCGGAAACAGAGGCCACAGAGAAATAGATGTAGTGAAACTTTTCCTTCTCCCTCATCTGGTGAGCTCCTGACCACCCCACAGAACCCCAGCTCAAATGGCATTTTCTCGAGAAGATGTACTAATGCCTCCCAGTCCCCAGCTACCATAGTCAGTTCTCTGATGACGCCAGGTCCTCTTGTCTCCCCGGATTGTAAGTATTTGGTTTTGTGTCTGTCTTCCCCACCAGACTATAACCGGGAGGGTATAAACCTCCTCCTGATGCAAATGTAGGTTAACCACTCAGAATGAATATAGGATTTAATCACAGTTGATCAAGTTACTAACTCTGTGACCTTGGTCAAGATTGCCTTTCTGAACCAGTTCATGTATCTGTACAATGGAGATAAAGTAAGTCTCCCTGTCACTGTGGGAATTAATCAGTTCAAATGCTAGATATACAGCAGCCACTTAACAAACATTAGCACTGCCCCCTCCCACCTCCCACTTTCCCATGCCAATGGTATAGCTAGCACTTTGGGATTCTCACTAATGTTTG
Organism: Cryptoprocta ferox; assembly: GCA_028646485.1. Taxonomy (NCBI): domain Eukaryota; kingdom Metazoa; phylum Chordata; class Mammalia; order Carnivora; family Eupleridae; genus Cryptoprocta; species Cryptoprocta ferox. The sequence goes on along the minus strand of CM053560.1, from coordinate 5,191,273 downwards.
CTTAAAGAAATCTCTGCATGGATGGAATTAAACGAAATGCTGAGGTTTTACTCGATACACAATCCCTGGAAGAACAAGAAGAAATCTGACTCAAAGAGCCTCCAGCGTCCTGCCAATGAAATGGGTCCATGCAGCCAGACCCTACTGCTCCTATTTTCTCTTCTTGGACTCACAGAAAGACTTCGTTTCCCAGCATCCCTTGCAGGTGTGGTAGGGCCATGTGCCCAGGTTCTGGGCAATGGATGTGGACTTTCTAAGCTTTAAACCACTCCACGTGGTCCACCACGCCTGCCCTCCATCCCTTTCACCTCTGTGCTCGAGGCTAGAGGTAAAGGACTCTGCAATAGTGAAGCCACATAATGGAAGGAGCCCAGTTTCACAAGTCAATGCTAGAAGGAGCCAGCAACCCTCAGTGGATGCTAACAAAAGAGAAACATAAACTTTTACTACGTGAAGTCATGCAATGCCAGGTTATTTGTTATAGCAGCTAGTGCTACCTACCCTGACTGTTAAAGAGCTAGGAGACAAAAAGGGTGGCGTCGGCTGATCTATCGGACCACAGCGGTAAGTGAAGAAACAGATATATTAGGATGGTCAGATGGACATCTAGGTTATGCAGGTCAAGCATTTTCTGAAACTATTGTCTGTGATAATTCGGAGGGCAGAACCCACAACTCCTGAACTTATCGCTCTAGGGAAGATGTCTGAAAACAGCCTTAATAATCTGTGTGTATCAGATACAGTTGGGCACAACCGGGAAAACATTATAAAGGGATAAACTCAGAAAAGAATTACTCAGTTGGCTCTGTGCTGGCCATGTGGAGTCTGCTTGGAATTCTTTCTCTCTCCCTCTCTCTCTGCCTCTCCCCTGCTTGCTCTCTCTTTCTCTCTCTCTCTCTCTCTCTCTCTCTCTTTCTCTCAAAATAAATAAAACATTAAAAAAATTACCCAGTTGGCAAGCAGACTGGAAGGAGAATAGAAAGTCCAGAAATGTGGGGCCCTACCGAGTTAAAAAGCCAATGGCTTCTGGTCCCAAACAGAAATGGAATTTGAAAATCAGAGGGGCAAAGGCCCAGTAAATTCTCTGCTTTTGGATAAAGTAATTTAAAGCAAAGGTCGGATTAAGGATGTGGCTCGGGATGGACCTGGGGTGAGGTTACTGGTACCAGAGCAAAGAAAGCTGTACAGAAGTTTCTATGTTCTTGAGGGAGAGGCATTGCCAAAGAAACCAAAAGTGAATGTTAAAAGCCTTTTGCTATTCAAGACTTAGGACACATTTTGCTCTAGAAGAAAACGTAGGGGAAAATCTTCATGACCTTGGGCTAGGTAATGATTTCTTAGATGGAGAACCAAAAGTGCAACCCTAAAAGAAAAACTTGATAGACTTCCTCAAAATTACAGCTTCTGGTCTTCAAGACATTGGCAAGAAACTTAACACACAAGCCAAAGACTGGGAGAACATAGCTGCAAATTATATTATGTAATAAAGAACACTCGCAACCTGAAACAAGGAAACAACTCAACAATCCAATGGATGAAAGATCTGAAGAGACAGATCACCGAAGAAGATATGTGGATGGCAAATAGACACATGAAAAGATGCTCAACCTCACCCGTGGTTAGGGAAATCCAAATCACCCCCCTAAATAGAATGGCAAAAACCAAACAGTTGAAATATACTGAGTGTCGATAGAAAAAGAAAGTCACTGATACTCCTGTGCTTTGCTGGTGGCGTTGCAAAATAGCACAGGTCCTTTGGAGAACAGTTTGGTGGTTTCTCACCAAATGAAACACTCACTTGCCATCTGACCCAGTAATTCCGCTCCTGTGTATTGACCTAAAATGGGTAAAATCTTAGGTTCGTGTAAAACCTAGATGCAAATGGTGGCAGAAGCTTTGCTCACGCTTCCAGCCCAAAACAGAAATCACTGTGAAATCCTTCAAGGTGAATCCAGACAATGAGATACTGCTTGGCGACCAAAAAGAATGAACTCTTCGATTCACACAACAACCTAGATGCATCTCAGTGCATTGTGCTGGGGGATGGTGTTTGACTCAAAAGCTACACACTGTATGATTCCAAAACAGATCAGCGGGGTCCAGCGGGGGCTGGCCAGAGGGGTTGCCTACAAACAATGAGGGAAATGTGGGGGTGATGGAACTACCTTAAGTCTTGATTGTGGAGGTCGTTACATGATTATGTGTGTTCACCATAACGAATATAATGTCCACTAAAAAGTCTACTAAAAGATGAATTTTATCATAATTAGATTATACCTCAACTTTTAAAATA